>CANNZV010004567.1:23-39114 GCA_947561585.1 Caprella mutica
GAGCAATCATTTCTAGTCCCAATAGATAATAATAGTTTTTACAATAACAGAAACTCTGTAAGTTCAGAGCAATCATTTCTAGTCCCAATAGATAATAATAGTGTTTACAAGAACAGAAACTCTGTAAGTTCAGAGCAATCATTTCTAGTCCCAATAGGTGATAATAGTGTTCACAATAACAGAAACTCTGTAAGTTCAGAGCAATCATTTCTAGTACCAATAATTAGATAATAATAGTATTTACAATAACAGAAACTCTGTAAGTTCAGAGCAATCATTTCTAGTACCAATAATTAGATAATAATTGTGTTTACAATAACAGAAACTCTGTAAGTTCAGAGCAATCATTACTAGTACCAATAGATAATAATAGTGTTCACAATAACAGAAACTCTGTAAGTTCAGAGCAATCATTACTAGTACCAATAGATAATAATAGTGTTCACAATAACAGAAACTCTGTAAGTTCAGAGCAATCATTACTAGTACCAATAGATAATAATAGTGTTCACAATAACAGAAACTCTGTAAGTTCAGAGCAATCATTTCTAGTCCAAATTGCTGTGGCTTGTATCTTCCTTTTAGAGGCCTTCCATCATGCGTATCAAATCAGTAAATAATTTGTCCACACCTGCGTTTATTCCGCTGCAATAATGGGAATTAGAATACATCAATCTCTATAGTAATCAGTATATTTTATATTGTCTATCACAAAGACTAATAATTGTGATGATGACATTAGAGTAATGATCTAATGATCGTAAGTACCGATTGTAATTGCTAGGATTAGTGTATGAATATATTACGCTAATAGAGTTAGATCATAAAGATTCTTATTATAAGTGTACCTATTACGACATGCATTCATTTTTGACATAATAATCCGTATAGGTCTGCATCAGAATTCAGGTCAATATTTGAGAGTTTCGGAAAACATTCATTATAGAATCTGACAGCATCATGAAATGTTACCGATGAAGATTTTCCATATTCTTCAGGTTGTGTGTTAAGAAAATTATAAGAAGTAAGACCTATTAGATGTAGTGTCTATAAGAGTCCCTATTTATTGAAGTTAAAATGGAACAATTTTATATAATCACTCATGATTTTGATCAAGTTCAATCGGTTCAATAACTATAGTTTGAGAAAAATAAGCAAGTCATTCAGTGATGAGGAATTGAAGTGTTTAAAAAAGGATTTAATTTCTGCAGTCAGTTGTGAGTGCCTCTTTTATATCTTCCTGTAATGAGCTTTATTAATTAAATGTATTCATTTCAAGTTATAAGTTATAGATGTTCCTTTAATAGATAGGTTGCCCTATAAGCCATTGAGCTTTAAAGTGAATATAATTTAAGTATACATATTTTAGTGTATTTTTCATGATTATTCAACACCTAGAGTATTGTTATTATTATTATTATTTTCACGAATAAACTTTTTCATTGTTTCAATTCAGTATTAAGTGAAAAAAGTAGAAACGGATAATTAATATCATAATTTCTTAATCTAACGGAGTAACAATCGAACAAAAAAGTAAAATACTTCAATTCATCAATTGTTAGGTTGGAAAATAATCATTTGATGCCAAATGTCATCAATAGTTGAGTTGTGTAGTTAATTTGTACACGAATTATCGCAATAAGCTTTTAATCATGCTAAAACATAAGAGGTTGGTTGATATCTTCTGGATTATTAATTGATGAAAATTAAGAAAACAAACTAAACTATTTATTTGAATTTCATTAGGTAGTTAAATAGGAATGTATGAAGGATCTAGGCTGATTTTTCGAAAACGAATTGGCCGAAACCAAATTTGCCGAAAACTAATTCACTGAAACAGATTTTCCAAATACGTTTTTTCCGAATCCCAAATTGGCCGAAAACGGATTTGCCGATGGACAAATTTTCCGAAAGAGGAATTTGTCGAAAATCAAATTTAATGTATTTAAAAATAACATTCTGTTGGATTTTGTAGTTCTCATCATTATATCTTATGAATAAAAACACATTTCTTATATGAGTTTGACATTACTATTTCTAAATAAATTTTTATTACGCTAATTCGGTATCATTTTGCTAAATTCGTATATTTAACTGTAAATATTAAATAATAATAATTATATGGCATTACTAAAAAGGGGTTGACAGAAATCATTGTTTTTACCTGAAACAAATTTATTCATTCAAGTGACACTATCGTTGAAGCTAGAGGTATATTGGGAAGATATAATCATATCTAATAGTTTATTCATTGCTAATAATTTTATATTTTAAACTCAATATATGGAATAAATAGAATAAATATTTATAATATCAGCCACAAAACACCTTCTGTATGGTGTACTATTAACAACTGAATAAAAAATATGCAGTAAACATGGAATATTCACAAAAATGAATAAACACGCTAGAAACACATAATCTAAAAACAATCAAACGCTCAAATGAAAGAAATGTAACATGCTCCCATAGCTGACTGACTAATTCTGACTGAATAAAGCTTCAACGTGTTTAAAATAAGAAAAGACAAAGAATCATTTCGTGGTACAAAGATTAACACAATGATTAACGAAGAGATAGAATAATTAAAGGATCATTTAGTGTAACTAAGGTTATGATTTCGTTCTTTCATGTCTTTTCTGTAACTTTTGTGTAATTTTACATTCTGTTTTAAATAAGTCTTTTGGTAAATTTGTCTTTCGGCGAATTTTCACTAAGGTGAATCCGTTTACGACAAACTTTGGTTTCGGTGAATTAGTTTTCGGAGAATTTGGTTTCGTAAAATTCGTTTTCGGAAAAATCGCCGGATACCATGTATGACATCAAATAAAATCAATTGTGAATTTTATAGATAAATTAAAAGTAGCAGAGTTAAATGTGAATACATTTCTGGTATGATGTCAAAATTGTGTGAAAAATATATATTTTATTGATTTCTTATGAATATTCTAAATTAATTGGCACCAAATGGAAATAGTCATTTCTGAATTAACCGGTTTACTGTCTAGCTGGTTTCGATGATTTCTAAACCGTAATTTATTTACAATTCTAATATTTTGAGACATTGCAGCATAATTAGGCTTGTTATACTATACATTCTATTGATTTCTATATATTTAAAAGTATTGAAAATTCACTGGCAAAATAGAGTCGAAGACTTAAGGATTTCAAAGATGCCAAAGATTAAAGAAGATATTAAGAATCATGCAATGACTGTGTTCTCTTACAGGCTCCACGAGCATGAAATCATTAGTGTAGATATAACAAAAAGTTATTAAATTATTTGCAAAATAGAAACAATTTCACTTAAAAATTGAAATATTTTCACGAAAAATACCAAGAAATTTAGAGAAAGATGGGAAATTGTGTGGAGAGATGATGAACGCTGTAAAGCGTAAATTGGCTTCACTCTCTTATATATTCGAATAGATTCAAATTGACTAAAAAAACAGTAAACAAAATAATAAAATAACCTAAATATGTTAATCCTTGTTCAGTTTAATTTGATGTAAATACTTCTTTGTTTTATTTATTGTCAGGTATAATCCTAATATATATATATATATATATATATATATATATATATACGGATTATATTTTCGTATTTTGAGTAAATCTCCAGTTTTTTTTCAAAATTTTTTTCCTGTGTTTGCACGAATAGAATGAAATAATTAATAACATATCATTTTAATAACCTAACTCTATTTCTCGGTCACTTAAATATCTATCTAAAACATGATATACAACAAAATAATAAAAGAAACAACAATCAAAGCCGAGGTATAGAGCTGGACACTTTCTAAAATGAAGATAAAAAATAGAACAGCTAGTGATATTACTTGGGCAGTTTCTCAGTTTTGTCTGTAGTCGCAAAGACAGTTACTTAATATATAAATTAGAGTGTGTTCCTACCTCGACAGCTCTAGTCTGTAGCAGGTTACGTTGTCCTCGCTGTGATTGTCATAGCAAGCCTCGCACCAATCATGGCGTGCAGATCTGAAATAGAATAACATGTGTTATCAACTAAAAGTAAAACTAATATAATTGTGTGACTCTTGAAGTTTGATGGTGGAAATAAGTTATTATTATATAATAATTCACTCCATCGATTTAATCTTACTTTTGATTTATTGCTTTATAAACTACATGAGGTAAGTTCGAAAAATGGGATATTATTATTAAGAAAAAACAATTTTCTGATTATTTTTGGGACTTTTCTGTTTAAAGGGCGAAAATGAAAAAATAATTTACATGTAGGGGAGAACCGGGTGAGTTCGTACATTTTTCCTTTCATGGCTTATAGAATCCTAACTATTTGGGATACAAGTTCGTTCAAACTTGTAACTACAAACTAAATTTTTTGAAACCTCATGATTCTCTCTTAATATCGATTTTAATGAGATGTATTCGTGTGTTCGAACTCACCCGGAAGTGCGGGTGAGTTCGTAAAAGCAGAGCTTCACTCCGTACAGTACTAAAAAACGGGGGGGGGGGGGGGGAGGAAAGTTCAGTAAGAATTTCATATACTTTATGGGAAATATTACAAAATTCTTTAATGCCGTTTCCTTACAATTGACTGAAGCCCTTTTGAAATAACAAAAAGTCACAAAAGGCTTCATCACCGATGTCTTCCGAACTAGATTATAGAGCGTTAATTACCATCGTTAGCCTACGCTTTGCCACTGGAGAATTTGAGTTTTTCTTTCTTGAAATTTGATTCTCTTTCAGTAACTCCGATGTCTAGGGTATCAGTTGTTATCATTGACCTTATTGGTTATCTGCCTCTGCTGTTACTCTTTTATGAAAGAAAGAGAATGCTCGGTGGATGGTGAAGCACGAGATGGCTCGGTGAATGGTGAAGCAGGAGCAGGCTCAGTATGGTGAAGTAGGAGAAGGCTCGGAGGATGTTGAAGTAGGTACAGGCTCAGAAGGTGGCGAAGCAAGAGCAGGCTCGGTATGATGAAGTAAGGAAAGGCTCAGTGGATGGTGCAGCAAGAGCAGGCTTGGTGGATTGTGAAGTAAGAGCAGGCTCGGTGGATGGTGGAGCAGGAGCAGGCTCAGTATGGTGAAGTCTCGGTGGGTGGTAAAACAGAAGCAGGCTCTGTGGATGGTGAAGTAAGAGAAGGCTCGGTGGATGGTAAAGTAGGAGAAGGCTCGGTGTATAGTAAAGTAAGAAAAGGCTCGGTGGATTGTGAGGCAGGCTCGGTGGATTGTGAGGCAGGCTCGGTGGATTGTGAGGCAGGCTCGGTGGATGGTGAAGTAGGATCAGGCTCGGTGGATGGTGAAGTAGAAACAGGCTCTGCTGATCGCGCATTTTCTACTTGCTTGCAATGATAATGATTTGAACTATTCTCAGCACATTCTAGAATAAAACCGTTTTTTACTACTTTGCTGGTAAAAAATTTCTTTTCTAATTTATAGCCTCATCAAATTCTGAACCATTTCTGGATCTCTTTGTGGCATCTTACAGCGCCATCAGAGCAACTTTATAAAATTTTGCAGCTTTATGTAGTGATGTTCCATTTTTCCAGACGTCATATGCCTGTTAAACATCACAGGAAGAAGAATACTGTTCCGTTCTTTTACGTGCATATATTCGAGGCATATATGAAAAATAAATATAGAGGTGAATTCGTACATAATGGGATGAAACTGAACAGAGGAGTATGTGCCCGTACATATTTTTACGATGACAACCCACACAGCCATTTAGTTTTCAAAATGGAATACATCGGATATTAATGAGTTTTAACTAAATGTTAACGTTTACAATAAAGTTTTTTATATAAAGTATTCAGATAGTAAATTTTAATTGCTATAGCTTACCTCAAGTAGTGAGAAAAATAACATTTTAGTGCTAAAAATATATGATCTCTCACCAAAGGAACATACTACACCGTCACGCGCTGAAACTTGTTTCAAACTATTAATAGTATAATGTATAGGATCACTCAAATTTCAACGTTAGAACATAACAGGTGTTGAGTTACGGCCCAGTACGGATTTACCCGCTGTATGAACTCACCCGGTTCTCCCCTTTCATAGGTACTGACTAATGAAGTATTTATTGAGAAAAATTTAAAACACATTGTAGGAATAATGATTCATAATGATTAGTAATGAATAAAAATGAATAATAATGATTAAAAATGAGTAAAAATGAGTAAAAATGTTTAATAATGATTAATTAAGATTCATATTTATAAATGATGATTGATTATAATTTATAAGAATTATATATGATTTTTATAGCAAATAATTATGATTTACTATGATTAATGATGATCATGATTAATTATGAATAATTGTGAATAATTATGATTTTTATGAATAATTTGGAATAATTATGATTGTTGTGAATAATTTGGAATAATTATGATTTTTATGAATAGTTTGGAATAATTATGATTTTTATGAATAATTTGGAATAATTACGTTTTTTTTGAATAATTTGGAATAATTATAAATAAATATGAATTATTTTGAATAATTATGAATAAATATATGAATAATTATAAGTTATTTTAAATGACTATGAATAATTTTTATTTTTGAACTTATTTTATACAGCTACTAGTACCCATATATAATTTTAATGTATTTGTTTCATTTTACCTTTCCAGTACTGCATGGTTCATCTTAACAAACTGACCTGAGTTCCACTGCCCTGGTAACTCCCTCATTCTCAGTTATGAAATTCTTGGCGCTTAACTTATCCGTCAAAGATTTGCCTTCAGAAGCAGTGAGAGAACATCTCGCTAGATACAGCTTAAAGAATCTGTAACGTGGAAAATAACTATAGTAATAGGCATACACTGTTACTAATGAATAGGAAGTAGGATAATCATTAATATTAACTCCTGTAATATTTATCTCTTTGAAATTAGAAGCTAACCTACACCTTAAATCTCATCAGATAATAAATATAAATTACAAAATATCAGGACATTATCTTCACAGGTGGGTATTTTCATTTTTAATTTGATATTTCTATTGAATGGAAGAGGTGAAAAGATATGAGTATTAAAATGTTAAAAGTTTAGTTATACCTGTTGTAAGGGTAATAGAAAAAGGTAATTATTTATTTTTTATATATGTTTTTATTTACTATTTTTAGTACTTTTATTTGATGTACTTATATTTTATCTATTATTCTAGTACTTATATTTCATGGAAGAGGTGACAAGACATGAGCATTAAAAAGTTAATTTAAATTACCTGTTGAAAAAATAATATAAAAAATAAATGTTAGTTATTTTTGTTTTTCATGTCACAGATTAAACAAACAAAAGAGAGTGTGCAGTACACACCAGGAAGTACGTATTATTTATAATTAATGTAAAGAGAAATGTTTATGTAATATTAAATAGATAACACTAATTTTTCTCAGTGTCACAACAAATATTATTTCAAAGATCTTTAATTTCAAATTTGTAACGAAGTGTACTCTAACTAAACACTCTTAAAAGTTTTAGTGTCATTCCATCTCTTGAAATGCTAACAATGTTTAACACTAAGGTAACTGTTTGGACAAACAGTCTCATGACTCACGTGTTTGAGTCAATGGTAGACTTTACTGGTGCTAGGCTGCAGATTGCACTGCAGATAGTTTCTATAGAATCAGCAGGTGAGTCCATTAAATGAAGTACAGGGGGACAACCAACGGAGTGACGGGGCAAAGGAAAGCAGGCAGCAGAACCGAGACTCTCACCTTCATACTTCAACATAAACTCTGTAACAATGAGTTGGGATTAACAGATAATTAAATGACTTAACCTGCATAACTACATGGTGTACCATATATGGTACGTGATGATAATTAAGATTATTAATTGAAATAAAATATTTTTTATATATATTTGAAGAATAAAATTATCAGCCACAGTCAACATCTAGGTTAAATAACTGATAATTATTTACTTTTCTATTGTTGATTTGAAGCAAATCAATTATTATCATAAATCACATATCACTTATTTAAAAATATATAGTTTAGTAATTGTATTCATTTTAGAAGCAATATTAACCAATGTACTCATTCATAAGCATACAAGTCATGAATAACAAACATGCGATTTCCAAACATGTACAGTGTACACTTACCCATGACATGGATTGTCTTCACGCCGTTCAGAATGTTCAGTTGGTGGTTTGTTAACGACGGAGTGCTGATTCTGACTACACTTCTTTCAGTTAGTTTACTCTTCAGAACATTCAGACTCAAGCTTGATTCAAGGCAGCCAGTGAAGCGTATGATGCTGCACCTGAAAAAATAAAACTTATCAATTTAGGTGCCGCAATGTTTTTAATTCATGTGAATGATGTGTGTAATTTATCTCCTTCGTACATCCTATTTGCTGACAACACAATCATATCAATGAGGAGTTCCTCACTCACAGAGTTAATTGGCACAGTTAATAATGAGTTGGTGCTCTTTGAACAGTGGGCCAGTGCAAATAGATTGTAAATAAATACTGAAAAGACAAAAGATATGATTTTTTTTAATAGAAATATTCCTGACGACCCTGTGGATCTGAAAACCGGTGTAAAATTGAAAAAAAATATTAAAGTCACTGTGTTTTGTTGATAACTGATATACAGTATATGTCGAATGGAACGTTTTGTTAATTTTTTTTGTGCTACGTGCACACTGCTTTCTATTGGATACAAGTACTGGTTACGTAGCCTTGAACGCTAAAACCGTACTTTTTGTTTCGTCATTGTTTCATTTAGTTTCGTGTTTGCTCTACATGGAGGCCCTGCTTATATTACCAAATAATTACTCAGTTTAAATACCACACGGTTATTAAAGCCTTTAAAATAAACAAGAAGTATGTACTTGACACTCCTTAATTATACATCTCTATTTCTATGAGTTATAATGAAAGAAAGTTTGTTTTCGAGTTAGAGTACTAGATAGGCCTATTAATTAACAGTGTTTGTGACTGTTTTGAAAGTTTTAAATAGTGAATTTATTAAAGGTTATAAATTCCAACCATAGCTTAACTATAACTCAGAATGGGTGAGTAATTAATAGATACTTAGATTTATATACAGGCATCCCCCGCTTTAATTACTAAATCACGACTCAATTTAGTTACCAAACTCAATTTAAAATTTAGTTACCAATTTAGTTTACTCAATTTAGTAAACAAAGATATATAATTGTCACTCCTTTATTACTCATCTCATTTTCTATGAGTTATAGAAAGAAAATTGATTTTAAAGTTACATTACTATATTTGCATATTGATAATAATAATATCCCGTCTTTCAGTGTTTGTGACTGTGAGGAAAGTTTGAAGGGGCAGTACAGTCATTTTTTGTTTTAACAATTTTAATGTCAAACGATTGCTCAGTAAGAATAAAGTATGTCGTGTAACATTGCAATGCTCAATAAAATCTAATAATAAAAATATATCGTTTTATATACAATTAATTTCTTAGCAAATACTCACGGTAGATGGAGCCACAGTCAGTGGCGCCATCTTGTAAAGAAACCAACCGAGTTAAGTTTCTACCTAGATTCTAGTTCAAGTGAAGAGATGGCTTTATTTGTGAAACTATGGCTTCTTGTCTACGAATTCACATAATATTTTCTCTATTTTGACGCAAATAAAGGTTGATTACTGAATATATAAATTAATATGAAAACAACAAACATACTCACGTACATACTAATGAGTGCAAATGCTTCCGCTAAGTGTAACTAATTTTATTATGTACTTTTTATATGAACATTATAAAAATAAACGAGCAATCAAATATTACATAATTAAATATTCTGAATAGATTTAAACCCAATTTGGCGACGATTTGATTTTGACTTTACTATCCCTTTAAAGTCATGCATTTATTAAAGGTTTTGAAATCTAACCATAGCTTAACTATAACTCAGTATAGGTGAGTAAGTAATAGATACTTAGATTTCTATAATTGTGTTACATTGAACAAACAGTAATTAAATGCTCTGTGAAATATTTTTGTCATTAAGGTCCAAGTAATTTGTTGGTCTACATTTTCGGACACGTTAAAAAGAAAATTTATTAATTATTCTTTAACTTTTATTCTAATTGTTATCATGGATACCAATTAGAATAAAAGTTAAATAATGATTATTATATATAGATTTTAACTTACCCGAAAATATAAAACCGTGCAATAACACGGAACTTACCCTAAAATGGGACATGTTGAATTTCTGAATAAATTACTTGTAATAACCTCATCTGAATAATAATTTGATGTTTATTGTATTAAGAGTCTTTATTATAGTAATTTTAATTTTATTATTCACTATTTTATTTACTATTTTAATTGCTATAGTGTACTTTCCTATTACAATAGAAGTTTTTCGATAGAAATAATATTGATTGTAGCTTAACCTGTTAAAAAAAAAATGAAAGATCATATCAATATAATCCCATGTGGATCATAAGTACTATTTTATTTACTATTTTAATTGCTATAGTGTACTTTCCTATTACAATAGAAGTTTTTCGATAGAAATAATATTGATTGTAGCTTAACCTGTTAAAATAAAAATAACATTGAAAGATCATATCAATATAATCCCATGTGGATCATAAGTTACATTTTTCTACAATATAATTTGATACACGGACCACAAGCCTTTAACTAATCTGTTAGCAAAAACGAAACCTGAAGGCGCATTAGGTAGATGGGCAATTTTATGTTCAGAATATAAGATAAATCTTAAATACTTAAAAGGAAAAGATAAATTGTTCGCTGATGTTATATCAAGACTTACAGATGTAGAATCACAATCAGAAGACATAGTCAAACAAATCGAGTCTTAATTTGATCATTATATATATACCTCAAAGGTTGAAACAAGTGAGATAGAAGTTTGTGATACTATCCACATTATAAGCAAGTTACCATTCTCTAAGCAAACTTTAATACAATATCAGAAAAAAGACGAATTATGTAAGACAATTACTAAACGTATTGCAGCAAAAACTGAATAACACCTTAACTCAGGACCTAAAAGGCGATTTAAGATTCTAGATGAGATCATTTTCACAACTCGAAGTAGAAAAAAGTACAATACTACTAGGCTGTTTTTAACACCATATATTCCTGACCAATTAATGACTGACGTACTTACAAACATACATGACAGTATACTACAAGGTCATAAAGGTTACCAGGCAACTCTTGACGTATTCAGAAGTAATTATTACAATGTAAATGAAGCCGAAATCGTAAAAAATTATGTAGAATCCTGCGATGCTTGCATTAAAACTAAGTCAGTTTCAAAGAGAACTCAAATAGGAAGTTTTCCTATTCCTGTGGTACCATTTACTAGAGTTCATATCGACTTACTTGGACCATTAAACATGACTGAATCAGGTAAAAGACATATTCTTGTAAGTAAAGACGTTACCACACGTGTAGTGGTATTATCTTCAATAAGGGATAAATCAGCAAGCGCTGTAGCACAAGCGTTACGACGAGACTTACTTTGCCATTATGGAACCCCTGAAATTTTAATAAGTGACAATGGCAAAGAATTCAACAATGAGATAATGAACCACTTAGCTAATTACTATGATATTAAGAAAATTCAAATTGCTCCGTATCATATTTCATCGAATAACTTAGTTGAACGCGCAAGCAGAGAGCTAGTAAAACAATTGAGGATCTATTCCTCTAATTCTAACAACTGGGATAAAATTCTCCCTAACATTCAATTATCATTGAACGACTCGTTCAATTCATCAATAAACGAGACACCATTTTTTGCACTAACTGTAAGAGACAATAGGTCAAACACCTATACTCGAAGACAAATTCCCGACTCTTATGACGTAAATAGTGTAATTGCTAATCATTTGCGGGAAATGAATAAAATTCATTCCATTGTACATGAATATCTAGGAAAGACACAATCTCAAACGCATGACAGATTGAATAAGAAACTGACTGATAAGAAATTAGTAATTGGGCAAAGAGTTTTTGCCAAACCTAACAATACTCGATCTACCAAATTCAATTCAGCGATCAGAGGACCTTTTGAAATTGTAAAGAAAATAGGTCATAATTCTGTTATTTTGAGACATAGTAAAACTAATGACGAAATACGAGTTCATGCCGATAACATCATAAACGTCCGACATGACTCTTACAAGTCCAAACCTATTGTTAGAGATAAAACTCGAGATAACAAACCTACTAAACCCAGGCGGGAAAATAACCGCTATAACCTTAGGTCTAATTCACGTTAGTTTAAGATTCTGTGAGCATTAAAATAATATTAATTTCTATTTTAAGAGTTCATTCAATGTCTAGGTGTTAAACTGTATAATTTAAAAAAATCCTATATATCCGCAGTTCTAAAATATAACTGTACCCACAGGAACAGCCTAGAACACTACTGGCCACATTACTTATGTCCATGATGTGAAGAGTATAGCCCGGATTTCTATGCTCTAACAAAATAACAGCATAGAAAGCTATAAAAGCATAGATGATCTATACTTTATAGGCATTAATCTATTTTGCATACAAAGCATATAAAATTCTATTTAAGGATATTTTTGTCTATGCTACAGCATGCAAAATCTATTTAAGAGATATTAAAGTTTATGATACAGTTGCTTCATTTTTTATTTACATTTCTTTTTTGTTGTAATATTTTAGCAAGTCATTAATTTCCAAGTCATCGTAGTTTTAACAACTCTTAATAATGCCTAAAGTTAAGCGGTCTGATAACGTCATGATACGAAATTTAGTTGATGAATTTGGGTGTTATGCAATGAAGACAATATTTTGAAATGCAAACCATGAAATGTGAAGCTAAGTAGCCACAAGAAATCAAATGTTGTATCAAACTTTAAAACGGCTCAATATAGGCGTAAGAGTGTGAATTTTGTAGATTTGAATGAGGATGATGTAACATGACACCAACCGTATTGTAGCAAATAATCCTGGATTGCAACACATAGAATAAATACGAAGCATTATCGCTGGAGCGAAAGAGGTGCAAATTGAAAGGAATATAACGCAAAATGCAATGTTTTTGAAGTACACACCGTTGACATCAGTTGAAGAAGAAAGAAGCTTTTCAAAACTTAAAATGTTACTGAGCGATTACCGAATATCTCTAAAAATAGAAAATGTCAAAAAACAATTAATCGTATCATGCATCTCCCAATTGTTAAATTATTTATATTCAGTTCCAATTCCATTTTGAATATTTACAAAAAATGTACTTTGATAATTTTCCATTTAAAAACTGGAAATATTATTCAACCTCATAAATACAACCTCAAATTAAAGAAAAGTATACATACTTAAGTCTACCATTTGACTCATACAGCATGTTTTTAATGTTTTTGAATAAAGAAAACGTTATTTGAGGTATAACTATACAATTTATAACGGCATATTTAGCATAGAGTTTAGGCTATAAAGCATATATTTAAAAGCATATTTTGCATAGTTTTTAGAGCTATTCAGCCTAGATTGAAAGGGCATAGAAATCCGGGCTCTAGTGATGTGGGACGAAGGACGGCTTTCAAAACGACCATCCTTCCTCTACTTTAGGAGACCCAGGAAAATGACAGGTGAGTCTCTTAATTTAACTAATGTATATTTAAAATCATGAAGCAAGCGAATTAACGCTCTGAAACGAATGTAAATTCTATAATCATGAAATCTAAAACTAAAATAACAAATATAACTCTTTTAATTAATAATTGCTTAATTTAACAAAGAGACTTAACCTGACATTTTATTTTATTTTAGTATAATTGAAATAGGACTGAAATCATTTTATAATTTAGGATTATTTTAATCGATGAATTTTTTTTACCAAAAACAAAAAACGACGAACCTCGTTACGCCAATGAAATGAGTACCTGAGCTGCCTTATTTTTCGAATATAAAAAGAACCAAAACTCTGACGAGGACATGAGCCACTATTTTGCAGACTAGAAGTTGGAGGAAGGACCTGAACCTGGTCAAATTCCAGCCAAACCGATCGAAAATATATCTATTTTTTTTTTAATTTGAATTTTGAATATATAATATTAACACTTTCATATTAGTAGAGATAGATTATTAAACAAAGTCGATAAAAATTAAAAATCACAAACTTCAATGGAGAAAATTGAATTTATGTTTATTTTTAAAGCTATAAGTTTTTTTGGATAAGTACCAATGCATGTCATCATTTATCTAACCTTATGTTTTTTCTTACTCTAATTTTTATCAAAGCAAATATTTATCTCTAATTTAAGATGGGTAATTTTAGTAACTATTTTTAACGTTATATAAACTCAGTTCCAACCAATCACGGATAGCTTGATGACAACATATGTTAAGTCTTAACTGGGAAATTCCTTTCTGAAGCCAAATTTTATCTTTACCATCATAAAGGAACTTAAAAAAGAGAGGGGAAGGACTGTTAGAGTCTTCTAATGTTAAAAAATATAAAGTTAACGTAAATTATGTATTGGCTAATTAGGTGTAAAGGAAATACCTCAAGTGAATCTATTATCATCACGTGATAAACTTATTACGCAATTTTCCAATAGAATCATACCTCTTCATACAATAGTATATAACAGAAGAGTCATAAGAGGGAGTCAGTAGTAGTGTGAGATCTGAGGTCTAGTTAATAGGAGCTCTGCTCCTTGGTGATCGCCGGCTGTCTCTCGCCGTCTCGCGGTGTGTAACCGTGTGTCTATATCTTAAAAACGGTGTATCTTAAAAAGACACTGTAATAGATTCACTTGTGAAAAACCGTGGGTTGGAACAATCCTTACCCCTACTTAGCGCTCGATACTCATTGAAGTATATTAAGAGACCGCTAAGTGATTAAACTATCCTACTGAGTGCTCAATACTGTAAAAGTTTTTAGGAGTGAACTAAGTAGTAACAGTCCGTCCGTATGTATTTTAGATGGCTAACAAACGTACAGTGAATAAAATATAACATTCAATGATTAACCACTAACTGTCACTAATAGCTTCTAATATATTTCCAGATTTAAAACTGCTCTTTACATATACAGACACACCTTCATCTCTAATACAATGAAAGATATTATAGCCGTCAATGGAAGCTAAAAGAAGAGTGCGGGAGGTAATCCAACTCTCAGTTAAACAAATTAGGTCAAATCAGCAACCCTAAGAAATAAATTTAACAGGTGAAATAAGGGATCTAATATTTATATGAAATAGAGATAAGTCATACAAAGAAAAGTTATCAATGCGCCTGAAACTATCAACATCATAATAAAGATCAGAGTCTATATTATTTAAAGTTGGGTACATCAAGTTTAAATGTTGCATATCAACGTCAATAGCGTCTAAAAAACTAATTACAGGAGATAAGTTTTGATAAAATAACAATAGTTGCGCAACAATAGAAATTCAGATAAATACTAGTACTAGTATAATTTTCACAATAGCATCATCATTTGTGTAATTTAACTACCCACACTTCTGATCTCTCAGATTTAGCTAAAGTTATTAATTGAATAATGACGATAATATTGGAGCATAGAGTATAAAAATATAATGACAGCTTGTAAAGAGTTCATTCAAATTTAACACTGTAGATTGTAAATAATTTCTAATTAAATTAATGGAATCACTTATTCCATTCATATGAGAAATGGTATTCATGCTACCACCTGAATATTACTTGAAACGAGGCTGACCGCGGGCAGACAAATAAACGTAAGGAAACTATTTAAGGGAGGGGGGTAATGAGCAAGGTTCATAGACTATAACAGGTTAACCAGTCTGGAAAAGAAAATGCCAGAGGTACGATGTGATCATATGGCAGTTTTTGAAGAATGAGTTGTGAAACAGTGAGATATATGGGGTTTTCTCTCAAAACCATACATTTTTCGACACTGGTTCCGTACTCAGAATTCTTTTAAATTTAATAATCTAAAAGATTATATAAAACTATAATAATATAAATGTGTTTCCACGGAAAAATAGATAAATAACTAATGACCGTCTCTCCGAGAATTAGTGTGCAACAGTGCATAGAAAGAACTTTCGTCTGAAATATCTCTTAAACCATCCATTTTTAGATACTAGTTCCTTACTCAGAATTCTTCTATATTTAATAATATATCAGATGATATCAAATTATAATAATATAATTGTGTTTCCGCGGAAAAATGGATGAGAAACTAAAGACCATTCACTCCGGTGATTAGTGTGCAACATTGTATAGAAAGAACTTTCGTCTTGAATATCTCCTAAACTATAAATTTAACAATGTGGGTCCATAGCCAGAACTCTTTTAAACTTAATAATCTATCGAATAGTATAAAATTATTCTAATATTTTTATTATTTCGCTTGCAAATGGATAATTAACTAACTGCAATGAACTCCGAAAATTAGTGTGCTACACTCTTTGAAAAAAAAACTGCAGTGTTTCGTTTTGAATATCTCTTAAACTGTAAATTTAACAATGTGGGTCCATAGCTAGAACTCTTTTAAATTCAATAATCTATCGAGTGGTATGAAAATATTTCAGTATTATTATTTTTTCGCTTGTTAATGGATAAAAACCCGAATGCCAGGATGCTACAAACACCTTGTGATTTTAAATATGATGGGGCACTGGTTAACATTTACATCAACTTTTATTACTGTTCTTAAAATTATTACACACATAATATTGTAATAATAACATAAATAAATAATATAAAATGTCAATTATTTGTAACATAAGTTTCATGACACTGCAATGCTATATCAATTATTTAGGTTACTAATTTTACTTATTACCTACCTACTGATTACTGTGTACAAAATTAATAGGTAGGTACCTATACAGTGTATAGGTACTTTAACCTTAAAAATTATTTATTTTTCGTAAGGATTGATCAAAATAGTTCTTCAAAGTATTACCTAATCAGTTATTATTTATTTTTTAATAAAATAAACTTTTTAATTTCAGAGATGATTTAGAAAATGAAACTTAACCTTTGTTCAATTATGACTAGGTTCTCTGAAATTAAAATTTAATACCTAATAACTAATTAGCATGTAGGAGAATTATTTTGATAGCACTTTTATAAAAAAAATATTAATTAATTTTTTAAATTGTCTGACGACTTGGTGGATGCAGTTCATAGTAACACTTTGAAGTTGTTGTATTATTCAATTCGTCTAACCTGTTATAGTCTATGAACCTTGGTAATGAGGGCATAGAGTTATGATAAACTACTCTAGAGAGAGGAAGTGTTGCAGCGATTGCAGGACGCTAAGGAAGACGGTGTAAAACCTTAATTTGTTTCAGTTATATCATTTCTCCATTAAATTTTGTTTAGTTATATCATTTCTCCATAAAATTTTGTTTCAGTTATATCATTTCTCCATTAAACTGACGCTAGATTGCCAGTCACGTGACCCAAAAATAAGGATTTTAGCGTCCCGCAAGACGCGATATTATTTTGACCACTGACTCACCACTTGAATGAAGGGGAAGGACTATTTACAGAGGGGAGGGGGGGTATTTATGATGGGAGGGAGGAGTGATGCTTGTGAATATATTAACTTGTATCTTTCTGCCAATAATTATATAGATTATTTTCTTATATGTACTTTGCCTAACCATACCTCTCAATGGATATTAATCCACTTATGTACACCAATAGATAGAGAGACTTTAGTGTGTCTATTGTCACATATCAAGTTACTATCACTAATTTACTTCACTGATTGCAGGTCTTGGAAGATACCATCACTCAAAGGTTCGAAGTTACGATAGCTGTCCTCAAGCTCTATCTCAATTTCTTTGATTTGCCCTGACTTCTCTCCACCATTTGTCTCACCCCCATCAACTCCACTCGAGTGGGCACTTGATTGCTGACTGTAGTTCATTACTTTGCTTAGGGCAGTCAGGTGGTTGCTGGTCTTCACTTCATATTGAAGGAAGTGCCTCACTGCAGGTTCTTCTTGCTTGATTACAGTTTCGCTGAAATCAGCTGCGCAGATCAAGTCAAGATGGTGGACATATTGAGACCTTTCAAAAGTTAGAGAAGAAAAGAAAGTTACACAATGAAAAGCATCTGCTTACTTCAACATTATATTGAATTAATTCATATCAATTAAAGTCAATAGAACTTGGGAGTTAATAAATTTATAATTTCCAATTAATTAAATTACTCACAACGATTATATATAAACTTTAAAAAATAAATTAATCTAGTCCCAAAAAATAACTTAATAGAGCTTCAATTAATTCAAGTCATGTTCAATTCAATCAATTGTTAATGTTCATTAAATTCAAGTCATGTTCATTTAAATCAATTGTTAATGTTCATTAAATTCAAGTCATGTTCAATTCAATCGATTGTTAATGTTCATTAAATTAAAGTTATGCTCAATTCAATCGATTGTTTCAATCAATTACTATAAAATTGCACTATAAGGACAACTACACTACGGACAACTACATTATGGACAACTGCAATATGGACAACTAACTTACGGGCAACTGGACTACTGACAACTGCATTACGGACAACTACACTACGAACAACTGCACTACGAACAACTGCACTACGGACATCAACACTACGGACAACTACACTACGGACAAATACACTACGAACAACTGCACTACGGACATCAACACTACGGACATCAACAATACGGACAACTAGACTACGGACAAATACACTACGAACAACTGCACTACGGACATCAACACTACGGACATCAACAATACGGACAACTAGACTACGGACAAATACACTACGAACAACTGCACTACGGACATCAACACTACGGACATCAACAATACGGACAACTAGACTACGGACAAATACACTACGAACAACTGCACTACGGACATCAACACTACGGACATCAACACTACGGACATCTACACTACGGACAACTACACTACGAACAACTACATTACGGACAACTGCACTACGGGCAACTGCACTACGGACAATTGCACTACGAATAACTACATTACGGACAACTGCACTACGGACAATTACATTACGGACAACTGCACAATGGTCAATTACACTACGGTCAACTACAGTACGAACAACGGCACTACGGACAACTTCATTACGGACAATTACACTACTTACAACTACACTGTGGACAACTTTACTACGGACAACTGCAATATGGACCACTACACTACGAACAACTGCACTACGGACAACTGCCTTACGGACATCTACACTACGGATAACTACATTACGGACAACTGCACTACGAACAACTACACTTCGGACAAGTGCATCACGGACAACTACATTACGGACAACTGCACTACGGACAACTGCACTATGGACAACTGCACTATGGACAACTACACTTCGGACAAGTGCACTACAGACAACTTCATTACGGACAACTGCACTACGGACTACTACATTACGGATAACTGCACTACGAACAATTGCACTACGAATAATTACACTACGGACAAGTGCACAACGGACAACTACACTACGGAGAACTATACTACGGACAATTGCAATATGGTCAACTACCTTACTGACAACTGAACTACAGACAACTGTCCTAAGGACAACGGCCCTATATGTACAACTGCATTACGAACAACTGCACTACGGACAATTGCCCTACGGACAATTGCACTACGGACAACTTCCTTACGGACAACTACACTATGAACAACTACACTATGACCAACTGCACTACGGATAATTGCACTACAAACCACTGTCCAATGGACAACTACACTACGGACACACGTGGACATTATTCACAGGACTAAATGGAGTACACGTGAAAGAATAAGATTTAAACAAAGAAATAAATTTGTTACTTCTTCAATTTTTAACTCTGAATCTACAGGCAATTTTAATTTTTATGCTTCCAGATTATACAATTACATAAGTACTGTATGGTAATTTTTCATGCTTCCATATTATACAATTACATAAGTACTGTATGGTAAATTTTTATGCTTCCAAATTATACAATTACATAAGTACTGTATGGTAAATTTTTAGGTTATAATGACATTATACTTTGCAATAAATATAATCGATGAAAGGTTAAGATTACAATGCGCATTGAAATTTGCTCAACACAATAGTTATAATATCTAGTAAGGCAATTGTCCACATGGAAGTTGTCCGTACTTCGTATTTATGATACTACAGAAATTACAATTGTAGTCTGATTGTATCTAAGATGGTATATGTAGGATTTACCGAAAACTAATTCGCCGAAAAGGATTCACCTAATACGAATTTGCCGAAACCCAAATTTGTCGAAAACGGATTTGCCGAAGTTAGGCTTTACCAGAAGAAAAATTTACCGAAAGACTCATTTAAAACAAAATGTACTGTTGCACAAAAGTTACTGAAAATAAACGAAACAACGAAATCATAACCATTAGTTACACTAAACGATCCTTATTCTATCTTTTCGTTAATCATTGTAACTGCTAATCTTTGTACCACAAAATGATTCTTTGTCTTTATTTTTTTAAGTTTTATTCAGTCAGTATCAGTCAGTCAGCTTTGGGTGCATGTTATATTTCTTTAATTGGAGCGTTTGGCTTGTTTTTAGATTGTGTGTTACTAAAGTGTTTATTCATTTTTTGTGAATATTCCATGTTTACTGCTTTATTTTAGTGCAGTGATGATATATATCTATTTATTTTCTCCTAATGTTTAGAGATGCACCGATATCAAATTGTTAGCCGATTAGGTTTATATGCCTGCTATGCATAAGAATCATAGGTAGGCATTTAAACTCATTTTTATATTATATTTTTACAAAGGTGTTTTAAATTTAGATTTCTCTACTAGTAAGTCAATTTAAAACATACGCATTGAATTTCAAACAGTGGACTTGCACTTTATTGTTAAATGGTATTTCTGTTTTTTAAAAGTGAATTTCCTTCTATTATCTGCTAATGTAGTTTTGTACTGGGAAAACAGCCGTTCTACATCACAAGAAAGAAGAGGAGCAAATGTTTCCTTCAGCCAAATTCAGTATTCTAAACTATCTTATATTCATATATCACATTCCGTTCATAACTTGAAAATTATAAACCATCTTGTTAGACCAGCTGTTACTTCTAAAGGATCGTCAGCTATAAGCAGCGACACAAAATTATTAATTGATAAATTTAAACCGTTATATGTATAATTACTTTAATAAATTAATACCTACGTGCTATTAGTTTTGATATTTTTCGAGTAAAACAACTCTCTAAAATAAGTGTATCCATTTATTTAACAATTACAACTAATATTTATTAAATACCAAGTGTCATATAAATTTATTAATACATTTATAGTTTCAATATTCCACCTACAAACTTTTCAATTTGAATAATTAGTTTGATAAAATTTACTTGGGTCCACAGTTAAAATCGTTTTCTATACTAGAAAACCCTGAAGAAAACGGAATAGGTTAGACATTTACATGTTAAAAATTGACCAAAAAGTGCATATTTCTCGGTTAGCATATATGCACACGTGCATATTAGATGCTCTTGAAATGGTACACGGAAAACTGCCAGGCGGAAAACTGCCGAAGCGGAAAACTGCCAGGCGGAAAACTGCCAAGTGGAAAACTGCCAGTCACTTATTGGCAATTTATTTATTTTTACTTTTGATAAACACATTCTAAGAACATTTTAATTCATAAAAAACATCGTTAGCCATTCTTCAAGTGATTGAGGAGACATTCAATTTTTACAGTTATAACTAAAGTATATAGATTATTGGATTACTTATTATTCAATGGAAAATAGTATTTCAACAAGGCTACTTTATTAAACACACAGTAAACCAAATTAAGTACACACAAAGAAATTATAATTATCATTTTTAACTTATTTGTTAAATCACGTACATTTTAAAAACATGTATATATTTATATATCTATATAGGATTTTATATGTTTATAAGATTTATAATTTATATCTTGTATATTATAAATTAAGTGAATGTTAAATCACTTATATGTATGTTCAATATTTATTATCTTTACAATTTTATTCTCCATAGCATCAACACCTTCATTTTTACAATTTTCATTTATATGTAAAAGTATTATTAATTTATACTCAATCCAATTCGAGCGAGTGAAATTGTCAGAGAATTAGGTAGGTAGTATCAGTTTGATAATCATAGACATAGATGTTGTGTTGCAAATTCTAAATATTTCACAAAAATTGTTCGAATTTGTTTCATAATGAGTACAAGCGAATATTAAGCTTGAAGGATTTTTCAATTATTAAATTATAAACAAAAATGAAATAATTAGACCCTAAACCCGTTATGAAATGATATTTTAGAGATGAGTTGTGTAAACAAAAAAATTGTACTCTGTCCCTATGTACAATAATTTCTTTGTTTCTTCTTCTTTTAGTATTTTCTATGAAAGGTTTTATTTTTTGATTTATATCATAAATTTGATTTTTACTGTAATATTTATATACTAATATATTTTATGTATTTTTCTAATGAAGAAAAACTATGTTTTTGTTTTGTATACTAAGTAAAAAAGAATGTTCCAATAACTCCTTTTAACTAAGAGCGAACGTCTTTTTTTATAAATCAAAAAGTTATTACTGACTAAAGTCATTAAATTCAGTAAGTGACTGTCAGTTTTCCGCTTCGGCAGTTTTCCGCCTGGTAGTTTTCCGCCTGGCAGTTTTCCGGACACCCTTGAAATATATGCAGAGAACTGCATATATGCAATATGCACAATGTCATATCCCTATTTATGAGATAGGATTATGCACCCATGTATTTATATTTAGATTGCTCTCTAAGTTACAAGTACAATACCTATGCAATAATATAACCTAATTACATCAAAAAACTAGGATAACTTTAATGATATAGGGGAAGTATTTCTCTTATTTGAAAGAAATTTTAGACTATTTCTTAGGATTCATACCAATTACCAGATTCTCGTACAAATACCGATACTTTCATATATTTTTTCTGATAATAGTACTATCGGTGCATCTCTACTCATGCGGGCAAATTTGTAAAACATTAAAAAACTCATTAAAACTGGGGTTAGGATATAAATACACCAGAAAAAGGTGCTGTGTCAACTAAAAATGAATGAATTAATGAAAAACTTCATTGAAATAAAAGATAAAGAAATACAATAGTTATACACAACAATATGAAGCATACGTTGCACAACGCAATCTAAATAAAATGTCTAATATAGTCTACAAAACTAAGGCCTTAAAACTAAAAAGCCTTACAAATAAGTAATTTCAACAGCCCTATTAACCGATTTAACGGTTCTTGGGGTAACTGAAATAACTGAAGTTGGTCAACTTAGCCCTAACACTCATCTGTACCATGTTTCTCATTTTTTTAATGATACTTTTAGTTTTTCAAGAGGTATTAAACTTTTGCGTTAGGTAGGTTCGTAGGCTTCATTTATTATCACCTCTTCATTTTCCTCTTCCATCGGTGAGTGCAGTCGCCGGTGCTTCTGTTCCATTTTTGTCAATTCATTGGTAAGTGACTGCATTCACGGAGTAGCTTTTCTGCACCCAAAAGCTTTGTCTAACAAAGACTGTGGTTAGTGACTTTTTTCATGGAACCTCTTTTCTTTCTAACCGCTTCCTCCTGTACCTTGTATTTTTTTTTTGGCGTCATCGATATAGTCAACGATATGGTTGAAGCAGACGTTAAATCTGTACTAAAATTAAATTAACCTAACATGGTGAGTTAAATAAACTACACGCAAAGAACTTAGTGTGATTACTGAACTAAAATTCTTTGTGTAATTACACGCACGGGATTTTCATTTTTTATTCATTTTTTAATGGTATTTCATACAGAAGGTGTTGTGGCTGACTTTATTTATATTTATTTCATTTATTGCGCTTAAAATATAAAATTGTTAGTAATGAATAACATAACTAAAGGTTATGTTTAATTGTTTATTTCTTCAAAATGTACCTACCTCTGGCTTCACCGATAGATTTGTTTCAGTTAAAAACATTGATTTCTATCGGCCTTTTATTAGTAATGCCATATACATATTAATGTTTTAATATATTACAGGTAGATATATCAAATTAGCAAAATGATACGCGATTAGCGGAATACAAATTTATATAGCAATAGTAATGTCAAACTCATAGAGGAAATGTGTCTTTTTATGCATAAGATATAATAATAAAGACTACAAAGTTCAAAAAAGTGTTTTTTCTAACTAAGTTAAATTTGATTTTCGACAAATTCGTTATTCGGTAAATTTGTCCTTCGACAAATCCATATTTAGGAAAATCAGTTTTCGGTAAAAATTTGGGATTTGGTAAACATGTATAGGGAGAACACGGTTCGGCGATTTATTTTCGGCCAATTCGTTTTCGGAAAATCAGCCTAAACCCATTAAGGATACTATAGCTCTTCCATTTATTCTCTGAACGTATCTAGGATACTATAGCTCTTCCATTTATTCTCTGAACGTATCTAGGATACTAAAGCTCTTCCATTTATTCTCTGAACGTATCTAGGATACTATAGCTCTTTCATTTATTCTCTGAACGTATCTAGGATACTATAGCTCTTCCATTTATTCTCTGATCGTATCTAGGATACTATAGCTCTTCCATTTATTCTCTGATCGTATCTAGGATACTATAGCTCTTCCATTTATTCTCTGATCGTATCTAGGATACTATAGCTCTTCCATTTATTCTCTGATCGTATCTAGGATACTATAGCTTTTCCATTTATAGTCTGAACGTATCTAGGATACTATAGCTCGTCCATTTATTCTCTGATCGTATCTAGGATACTATAGCTCTTCCATTTATAATCTGATCGTATCTAGGATACTATAGCTTTTCCATTTATAATCTGATCGTATCTAGGATACTATAGGTTTTCCATTCATACTCTAATCGTATCTAGGATACTATAGCTCTTCCATTTATTCTCTGATCGTATCTAGGATACTATAGCTTTTCCATTTATAGTCTGATCGTATCTAGGCTACTATTGCTCTTCCATTTATAATCTGATCGTATCTAGGATACTATAGCTCTTCCATTTATAATCTGATCGTATCTAGGATACTATAGCTCGTCCATTTATTCTCTGATCGTATCTAGGATACTATAGCTCTTCCATTTATAATCTGATCGTATCTAGGATACTATAGCTTTTCCATTTATAATCTGATCGTATCTAGGATACTATAGCTTTTCCATTCATACTCTAATCGTATCTAGGATACTATAGCTCTTCAATTTATTCTCTGATCGTATCTAGGATACTATAGCTTTTCCATTCATACTCTAATCGTATCTAGGATACTATAGCTCTTCCATTTATTCTCTGATCGTATCTAGGATACTATAGCTTTTCCATTTATAGTCTGATCGTATCTAGGATACTATAGCTTTTCCATTCATACTCTAATCGTATCTAGGATGCTATAGCTCTTCCATTTATATTCTGATCGTATCTAGGATACTATAGCTCTTCCATTTATATTCTGGTCGTATCTAGGATACTATAGCTCTTCCATTTATATTCTGATCGTATCTAGGATACTATAGCTCTTCCATTTATATTCTGATCGTATCTAGGATACTATAGCTCTTCCATTTATATTCTGATCGTATCTAGGATACTATAGCTCTTCCATTTATAATCTGATCGTATCTAGGATACTATAGCTCTTCCATTTATATTCTGGTCGTATCTAGGATACTATAGCTCTTCCATTTATATTCTGATCGTATCTAGGATACTATAGCTCTTCCATTTATATTCTGATCGTATCTAGGATACTATAGCTCTTCGATTTATATTCTGATCGTATCTAGGATACTATAGCTCTTCCATTTATATTCTGATCGTATCTAGGATACTATAGCTCTTCCATTTATATTCTGATCCTATCTAGGATACTATAGCTCTCCCATTTACATATAATCTGATCGAAAGCAATTGACCAAAAGCAATAATTGGTCGAATGGAAAATTGATCGAATGGAAAATTGATCGAAAGGAAAATTGGCCGAAAGGAAAATTGGTCGAATGGAAAATTGATTGAAAGGAAAATTGATCGAACAACAATTGATCGAATGGAGAATTGATCGAACCAAAACTGATTGAAAATGATAAGTGATCGATTTAGCTACACTAACTGACGATGATAACTAAAACCATGGATTACCAGAGAAACTTACTTGCAATATATTACAGCTAGTATATCTTGTTACCATGATTTATGTATAATAATAACAATTATTACTATAACATGTAATAATAATAATATATATAATATATCTTCAATCAACTGTTTAGCATTAACAGAGAATTGTATGCTTTCAAATTTATTATAATTTGGAGAACTTTAAGTTTTCTTTGTTCTAGAATCTAGATAGTTCTAGATAAATTATGAAATGAAGGTTAAATAATCAGTTAATTGTTTTAGTGTAGGTTTAACATCTATTTCGGAAACTAAAGCCATATCACTGAGGTCAAAATGGAATTAAATACAAGGGACAGGAAGAAACAGTCGTAAAGGAAAGTCGCTCCATGAACAAAGTCACTTAACACCGTCAGTGACAAGTTCATGGATGCAGAGAAGCTACTCCGTGAATGGAGTCACTTTCCAAGGAACCAGACGAAAAGGGGCACAAGCACCGGTTGCTGCACTCACTGATAGAAGAAGAAAATAAACAGGTGATAGTAAATGAAGCCTACGATCCTATCTAACATAAAATCTAAGACCTTGTAGTTCAAGAGCATAACCCTAGCGCTATCTTCTAAAACTGCAAGTATCGTTAAAAAAATGATAAACGTGGTAAAAATGAAAAAAAGACAAATACGTACTCCAAATTACAATAGTTAGGGGCCCAATAAACGCCACCCCCTCTCTTCCATTTACGATAGAATAAAGAGGTGATAGTAAATGAAGCCTACGAAGGTTTCATTTAAAAGTCATATTAAATATTGAGGAAGTACAGTGTTGGTTAAAAACTGTATGGAAACACTATGAAAAGAATAGATAAGTAGATATAAAATAACAGAGGATAAGGATACATTAAGTATCAAATAATGTAAAATACTAGAATTGAAAATAATCTGCAACTTTTATTTCGTTGTATAGATGGTGTCCGACACTTTTGTTGTCAAACTTTAACATAAGGTAGCATTCGTCGAAATAAACACTTTTTATTCTATGAAGGTATGGTCTAAAAAAATTAGTTAAAGAGTTACAAGGTTAGGAAAGTAGTATCTGTACCATTTATTATTATTTAACGTCATTTTTTTTAATGTTGCGATAAGAAACAAAACATTTTTAACAGTAATAATATGGAGCACAAGAAACTTAATCTTAAATTAGGTTACAATTTTGCAAAATATGTTCAAACTGCCTCCCATTTGTTGCGATGCAGGCGTTCAAACGTTTGTCCAATGATTGGCGGACGCGAGCAAAGACACAAGGAGTTTCACGAATTTTGTGGGAAAAACGTTTGAACGCTTGCATCGCAACAAATGGGCGGCAAATTGAACACATTTTGCAACATGTTACCTAATTTAATATTATGTTTCTTGTGCTCCTAATAATTACTGTTAAAAATATTTTGTTTCTTATCGCAACATTAAAAAAAAATAATGATAACTAATAATAATAAATGGTACAGATACTACTTTCCTAACCTTGTAACTCTTTAACTAAGCATTTTAGAACATACCTTCATAAAAAAAAGTGTTCATTTTGACGAATGGAACCTTATGTTAAAGTCTGGCAACAAAAGTGTCGGGCACCCTGTATACGTAGGTAGCCGGTAAATTTCTCGAAAACAATTGCTCGAAAGACAATTGCTCGAAAACAATTGCTCGAAAAACAATTGCTCGAATGAACAATTGCTCGAAAGAACAATTGCTCGAAAGACAATTGCTCGAAAAACAATTGCTCGAACGAACAATTGCTCGAATGAACAATTGCTCGAATTATCAAATTGCTCGAATGAACAAAATTGCTCGAATTTTAAAATTGCACAGTTTTAGATTTTATAAAAGTCAGTTATTCATGAAGTGGAGCTGCACCTAACAATCCTTGTTTCTTTTTAGTAATTGATCACACACAGAAAAAGGATTAGTTGAATCAAATCAAATTTGATTTGTTTTGACTCATATGAAAGGGTTATTTTTGCGCCTACCTACGTGATGAGATGCAGTTACTACTTAAAAGTAGTTAAATTGACGTGGGATAAAACAAATAAGTCGTTTTGACCCACTCCTAAACTTATAAAAAAGTAGCGCCAACTCGCATAGTAAGTTAATTTATACACCAGATACATTATATTAACAGTCGTTGTGAGTTACTACAATACACTCTGTCACAGTAAAATTTTCAAAAAAGTAACTTTTAACTCTGATAGTAAGTTGATTCAATCTATAAATTAAATTGAATTAACTAATGTTTGTTGACACACCACGTCATAGTTGTTTTAACACACGTGAAAACATGAATAAAGTCCAACCAACTCACGTAATATATTGATTCAAAGCATAAATTGATGACCCATTAGATATGAGTATACTTTTTTCTCTGTGCAGTAATCATTCTATAAATGATTTTAATTTTTATTCATTCTGCATAATCTACTTTTTTAGACCGTTTGTGTCATCTCGTATGTAACATGTGAATTGGAATCATGTGGTGAATCACTACTATTCATTTTCTTTATTATAAAACCCGAAAAAAATTGTAGATTTATTAAAACTCTGCCATAACTTTGAGTTATTTAACCGATTGACGTGCCACTTACAAATAGGCTAGTAATAAATAAATGTTCAGGTTTTATGATAAAAAACATGAATAGTAGTGATTCACCACATGATTCCAATTCACATGTTACATACGAGATGACACAAACGGTCTAAAAATACATCATATGCAGAATGAGTAATAATTAAAATCATTTATAGAATAATCAATGATCAATTACTAAAAAGAAACAAGGATTGGTAGGTGCAGCTCCACTTCATGAATAACCGACTTTTAGAAAATCGAAAACTGTGTAATTCTATAATTCGAGCAATTTTGTTCATTCGAGCAATTTGATAATTCGAGCAATTGTTCATTCGAGCAATTGTTCGTTCGAGCAATTGTTTTTCGAGCAATTGTCTTTCGAGCAATTGTTCATTCGAGCAATTGTTTTTCGAGCAATTGTTTTCGAGCAATTGTCTTTCGAGCAATTGTTTTCGAGCAATTTACCTAGAACCGTATACGTATTTGCTTTGTGTTTAGTAGCTGATCTATTCGATCAATTTTCCTCTCGATCAATAATTGTTGTTTGACCTATTTTCCATTCGATCAATTTTCCATTCGATCAATTTTCCTCTCGATCAATTGTTGTTTGATCAATTTTCCATTTGACCTATTTTCCATTTGATCAATTTTCCATTCGATCAATTTTCCATTCGATCAATTTTCTATTCGATCAATTTTCCTCTCGATCAATTGTTGTTTGATCAATTTTCCTTTCGATCAATTTTCCATTTGACCAATTTTCCATTTGATCAATTTTCCATTCGATCAATTTTCCTCTCGGCCAATTGTTGTGCGATCAGTTTTCCCTTCGATCAAATTTACATTTGACTAATTTTCCTTTCGATCAATTTTCCATTCGACTAATTTTCCATTCGGTCAATTGCTTCCGACCAATTTTCCTTTGTAGTCTGATTTTATCTAGGATACTATATATGTATCTTTTATTTAAAGTCTGAAATGTCTAAAATGGTAAAGAAGAAAATAGTAAGTCATGCATATGACTGTGTTATCTACGAGCATGATAGCAATAATGTTTAAATGAATACAAGTTACCAAATTATAGAAGAAAAATACGTGAAACAAACCAGAAATGATTGGAGAGAAGAAGATCACGATAAATTTAATAAAAAATCCATCAATAAAAGATGTGAAATTGAGTAGATAGTGAACGTAGAAAAGCTACTGATTCTCTAAACTGTCTATTATCCGAAATAAAGGATAACTGAGCTTCATTCTTTTATATATTTGAATGTATATAGATTAATTTATAGTAATCAGTTAACTAAAGAAATGTAACCAAAATATGTTAAACATGAAGTCGATTTAATCTTACATCTATATTAATTTGGTATATTTCTAGTCAGAAATGTTCCTAATTCATATGGCAATTATACACTAAAAGTTTGTAGCTAATATTCTGAAACTTTATTGATTCATCATGATTTTAATTTGGCACCTGACGACATTGAAACTTTTTTTAGATAAGTAAATTTTTTGTCTGATCAAATAAACTTTTTGTGTTTGTATGGATAGCGTTCGTAGTCCATTGGTGTGAACTAACACCATTTCTAGTTCACGGATATATCTTCCTGAAAGAGAACGTTCGGTGCAAAGTAAAAGGGGGAACAACAATCAAACACGAGGGTTAGACCTAGACATTTTCTCACATAAAGATAGAAAATAGAACAATGAGGGGTAGAATACAGCTACGAAATAAATAAGTAAGAGTGTTGCCTTACCTTGACAGCTCGAGTTTGTAGCAGGTTACGTTATCCTCGCTGTGATTGCCATTGCAAGTTTTGCAGAATTCATTGCGTGCAGAACTGAAATATAGAAATTTCGACAGTTATAAATGACCACACGCAATTACATTTATTAATGTAATTTGAGCTAAGATAAATTGTGTTTGACGGCAATGAACGACCATACACAATTAGAATTAATAAATATTTTTTTCTACAATAGTTGGTAATATTTATGGGAGCTCATTTCACGATTTCATAACAAATATTGATTTCCCTAATTTTTGTGTCGGGTAGTAGAGGAGAAAACTGAGCAGCCATCATAATAACACTAATGTTTCCGTCTTGATTTGTTGTTGTGAGATAAAATGCAGTGGTTATACTTAGATAAATACGAGTGAAATAGATAGAACACATTAGTTGAAGTTTATTAAATAATCTCGCGTTACAATGTCGCAGTGAGAGGAAACGGTATGAGTAATGTATGATGGTGCTTGGAAAAAGGCCACTGGGAAGATTGCCACTGGGAAAACTGCCACTGTGGGAATACTGACCATGGGAAAACTGCCACTGTGTGAAAACTGCCACTGGGAAAATTGCCACTGTGGGAAAACTGCCACTGTGGGAAGATTGCCACCGGGAAAATTGCCACCGTGGAAACTGCCACTGTGAAAATTGCCACTGTGGGAAAACTGCCACACGGAAAATTGCCACTGTACATAAATTAATTCATATTTATTTATTTTTTCGAAAATCATAGGTACTGAATGTAATGTTGATCAGAATTTAATGGTAGTCGGTAAATTGCTCGAAAACAATTGCTCGAAAGACAATTGCTCGAAATTAATTGCTCCAAAAACAATTGCTCGAATGAACAATTGCTCGAAAGACAATTGCTCGAAAAACAATTGCTCGTACGAACAATTGACCCAATGAACAATTGCTCGAATGATCAATTGTTCGAATGATCAATAATCGTCCAGATAATATAAAATACAGTTATTATTAATTACTAATTAGAAGCAAGGACGGTTAGGTGCAGTTAATCGAAGGGATTTCACTTCATAATTTTCTGACTTTCCACAATATTTATCTAATTAACAATTGCTCCAATAATCAAATTCTGAATAATCAATTGCTTAATGTAAAAGAAGAGGGAAAGTCAACTAGATAATGGCTACCAAAAAGAGAAAAATTAAAAAGTGGCGTGTTAAATGTGTCGGGAAAACCCGCTCCCTCCTGTCATTGGCAGTTCTCACAGCCCTAGTTGCTAAAACCTAACAACCCTAACCTAGTCCCAAGAACATTTTGTCTGAGCTCAGTGAAGCTAATATTGACTGACAAAAAACGAAAATTGTACTACCCAAAATTGCTGCAGTACTCTTGTTCAATAAAAATAAGAAAATCAGGAAGATTTTAATTTAACAGCAGTATTAAAATTGATAGTAATTAGTAGGGATGGGACGAAGTATCAGTATCGGCAAGTATCGGCATTTTTGTGGAGTATCGGCAATGGTATCGGTATCGGCATATAATGAAAAGTATCGGCCGATACTTAGCCGATAAGTGTATGATTATTTAAATTTTATTCATTTGATAATTTTTTTAAAATTAAATTTCTATTATTCTATAGTCATAAATGAAATAAATAATTCATTATAAATACTGCTCTAATAGTTGACCATCTACCTACTAGAGTTCTAGGTATAATTTTTTATTTATTTATTATGACTTGCATGACATTAATAATAAAAAAATTAAAGTATATACGGAATCTTCAATCTACCAATAGGTTTTTGAGTCTAACTATAAATTCAATATAAGAATTATTCAGCTACTGTTGACCATTTCCGCACCTATTTATTACAAGTACCACAGGATGATAATACACATCAGAAAAGTTATTTATTTAATATTTATGTATTTTAATTAATGTGAAATATGTAAATCACTTTGTTATACTACATTTAAAGAGCATTACTGTGTTAGTTTTGAGTTAGAACTTCATTTAACTTACAAGAATAATTGATACTTAATAACTCAAGTATCAATGAGTTTTATAAATATAAACTTTAAAAAAACTGCAAGTATCGGTATCGGCAAGAATCGGCATTTTTTCAAAGTATCGGTATCGGCACTTGTTGAAAAGTATCGGTATCGGCAAGTATCGGTATCGGTTGATTTTGTAAAGTATCGGTATCGGAAAATTTTTTTGGTATCGTCCCATCCCTAGTAATTCGCGATTATAAATATGAAATATAGTTCTTATAAATTACTAATTAGAAACCAGGATGGTTATGATTCAACTTCATAATTAACTCACTTTTATTAAATTGGACACTGTGAGCAATTTGATCATTCGAGCAATTGTTTATTCGGTCAATAGTCTTTCGAGCAATTGTTTTCGAGCAATTTACCTAGAACCGAATTTAATATATAAGAATTTTTACAATGTGTACATCTCATTTTGACAAGTTATACGATCTAAGTGAATTCTTCCGTCGGTGGGTGTGAGTGTGTTGATACGCAATTAATTCTTAGCTTAATGTGTTTAATTGTTCCCTGAAGAGGTTAAACCAATAATCAATGAATAAAATCTTGCAACATTAATCATGTTGCATCAGTTTCACAATAAATAGTTACGTCTTAGACAATAAAAGTCAAAGAATTTCAGTAACTCAAATCAATTAGTTATTAAATTATGCTTAAATTTTTCAAACTGAAATGTGCCTCTCAGGCTCATTGATTCATAGTAAATAGATAGAGAAGTATACTAAGTTTCAAACTCATTGACGGTGAACTTGATTCCGGTCTTCAAAAACTATGTAAACAAATGACGTCACATAAAATCAGATGAAATAATGTCAAAATGAGAATTATATAGGTGCGGCAAGTAAATAAAGATAGAATATGTCAATAAACAATATGTTTCGTTAGCTTCAAGTACCTAGATAACTTTTATATATTTAATACCAGGCTGGCACTTATAAGTTGGCTTATTTACAAACTTGTAAAATGTAAGGTGGTACGTAGTAACTTATTGTATTTAAAATGAAGCACTTGAATGACCATTATCTAACATATAAACCTGATTGCATATAGTAAAATGATATTTTGAGCACAATTTGACGAATGACATTTTCAATAAAAATTCTTATTTAATCAGATAAATGCAAATGTATCTTAAATTCTTCAGTCACCTTTACTCTACGAGAGATTTTGAAGGCTACTAAGTTGAAAATTATATGTGAATAGAGTGTAAAACGTGATAAGAACAATATCTTATTTAAGTTAACTTCCATGAAAACGCACATTTAACTGAATAATAGCTCAATTTGTATTTGGAAATTACTAGTGTGACGTCACTCGTTTTAATCGATGTCACGTCCGTGTCGTATTTTCGGATGTTCCAATATTGTACTTAGTATACTTTCTATTTATTTACTATGCATTGATCGTTCCATGGTTGAATAGTTTTTTTTTTACTTTTCAATGAAAAGAAAGCACAGTGAACATTTTCTTTTCTTTATACATAAGATTCGAATACTTTTGTATTCAGTTCGGTATTTTTTTGTAGTGTAAAATATCTTTTCAGTTTGTTAATATATTTTATAGTGGTAATTTTCCACAGTGACAATTTTCCTCAGTGGCAATTTTCCGGGTGGCAATCTTCACACAGTGGCAATTTTCCCATAATGGCAGTTTTCCGGGGGCAATCTTCCCAGTGACAATTTTCCGTGCATGATGTAAGATAAATTCAATCCACTTGTCCGAACTTCTCGTGAAACTTTAACTAAATAGAAAAGGAATCCTATGGTGCTTGGGCGGAGCTGAGCTCTGTGTGTTATTTAGTTTTGGTTGGCAGTAGACTCGTTGCACTCCGCCTGAGCACCTGGTATCTTCAATGTCAGGTATTAATTTTATCTAGGTTTTTATTTCGTCAAATTGTGTTTTTATTAGAATATGCTCTTAGTAGATAGATCTTATTTTAATTACAGAACATGAATTGCTGTTGGTAGAAGTCTTAAGAGAAAAAAGTGAATGTCTGTCAACACTTTTTCTGTATCCCTGAAGATAAATTATCCAAAATAAGAGTGTAACGTGTGCTGACTAAATAAATTCCCTTTGGAGGAAATTAAGGAAAATGAAAAACTTAACAAGTAATGTCTCTTTGACGAATATTACTAAGCCACTAACAGATATTTGACTTTGGAGATCAACAGCGCGTTTCCTTTCTTATCAAAGAAAATGGTTATCCATAGGGGAGACTATAACATAAAGTACGAAGTACTTATGAGCTCACTCAACATGATTAGAATTCTTTTACGCATGATTTATGACTATATACACAGAATGGTGCTAGGAAAATTCGTCCACGGAAAATTCGTCCCAGGGAAAATTCGTCCACTGAAAATTCGTCCGTTTTCTTAAATTTGGAATAGAAAGAAAGACATTATTGAGTGTTAACAATATATATGAGATATAATTGCAGTCGCATAAAATCTGGTTAACTGTTGATTGACTGATTCATTCATTCTATGTAGCTAATATAATATATTATTTATAATTAAAAAGAATTCATAGCTTAAACAAATATTTAAATTGAATAACTGGAATTTTTCAGCAATGCTACATTATATTAATCAATTTTTCTTTGTTCTATACCGAGTGTATTGCAATACTAGCTTTATATTTGTTCGACAATATCTCGATATTTTGGCCTTTTACGCTCTCTCTTTGTTTGGGTTAACTCTTCTACCAAATATTAGGATGCTCTTTCTTGAACATTCCAAAATTCAACAGGATCTAACGGGTTTTCGCGTTGGTTTCGTCTTCTCCTTTTTGTTCCAATGTACATAGCTTCAAAGTAGTTAAAGACTCAATTGACATCATCGCATAAAATTTCATTATCGCCAACAACATCTTCAGGTGTTAGAAACGGTATGGCACCAAACATTTTTTCTTAAGTTAAGTATAAAAAATTATTATATATCTATCAATCTTAATGTTTCATTAAACAATTATGAATTGTGCAGTACAGCAAACTTTATTATGGATACGACAAAGTACATTAACCATGTACTATCACCTACATACATTAAACTACTTTATATCAAAACATTTTGTTTCATTTAAATTAATTATTTTGCGTTTAATGGACAAATTTTCCGTGGACGAATTTTCCGGTCACGACACAGAATACACTGTATACTCAAAGTTCAAATTATTTTGCCCGAATAGCTCCTAGCTACTATAATAAACTTGAAGATATTAATTATTTGTACATATTGGTTTGAATTCAAATAATGTATACATCTTTTTTTTCTTTATGTGATCGAACTTGTAATCTTTTTAATATCTTCAATAAGCTTTATTATTATTATTATTATTTTATAATTTCAACAAACTGACCTGAGTTTGACTGCCCTGGTAACTCCCTCATTGTCAGATATGAAGTTTTTGTCGCTTAATTTGTCCACCAAATATTTGGCTTCGGAATCAGTGAGAGAACACCTCACTAGAAACAGCTCATTGAATCTGTTACGAAGAAACACCCAATAACTATTAACCATCATTACGAGTAGTTCACACAGTAATAATCTGTAAGTAAACTAATTTCAGGGATTTAATGAATGTTTTTTTTATTAAATCCAGAAAAGTTACAAACTTGTGAAAATTTAAAATATCTGCATCAATCTAAATTAACACTTGATATGAAAATAATAAACTAAACAATAAAATATAAAAAATATAATAATACAAAATAATACACCTTTTCAATCGTATATTTCATGAATATTTTCACTTATTGTTTGTAGAGAAAATAACGGCTTAATTATTTTAAAGAATCTAATTTTTGCATTTAAATATTAAGTTTAATTAATATATTAATTTTTTCTGCAATGATTTAACTTAAATATTAGATTTTATGTCTTTATTTGCATCTGAATGATAACTGTAATAATTAAACACCAGACTCTATAAATTATAGGTCTCTTCACAATATGTATATGACAATGATGATAATATTTATTGAAATATACATAGATTTTAAGCCTCTATATAAGTAAAAAAGAACTTTTTGGTCATATAACTTTAGTTAATAACTGTAGTTATCAACTGTAGTTATCAACTGTAGTTATCAAAGGTAGTTATCAACTGTAGTTATCAACTGTAGTTATCAACTGTAGTTATCAACTGTAGTTATCACCTGTAGTTATCAACTGTAGTTATCAACTGTAGTTATCAACTGTAGTTATCAACTGTAGTTATCAACTGTAGTTATCAACTGTAGTTATCAACTGTAGTTATCAACTGTAGTTATCAACTGTAATTATTAGCTATTGTATAATAAGTGAAACATATTTAGCAGAAACTATTTAACGTTGTTCTGATATAAAAAATACAGTTCATTGTTACAGACAAGGTACGTCATAAGGTAACGATATGCCAATAATCACCTCCCGACGTCAAACGTAAATCGGGAAAAATTACCTTCGTATAAGCAACCTTTACAACAGCCATGCATTCACGAATGGTTAACTTGTAACACTTGGTAATCACAGGAAAGGTGAAAGTCAACCATGGAAATATTAGTTCATTTGAAAATTGTTAATTGGTGTATTTCAATGAGAAATTTATATAACTTTTGCTAAAATTTTGATGCTGAGGTCATGCAACAATGCTCATTGATTGGCAACTAATAAAATAATGGAATGGAATTGTGGCCAATAAGATGTACCTAATCGAAGTAAACTTTTCACTATCGAATGATTTTTCTATTTATACCAATGGTGTTTTATGAAACATTTCTTCAGGAACAAATATTGCTCCAGTCAATTTTATTTTGTCACATTCAAAATATCTACAAAATATGATGGAATGTAATTATGTAAACTAGAAACAATAATAGTTGCCTTTCCACTGTAACTGAACAAATTAGCAGAAATAATGTAGGCTAATAGACCCACTGAAAATCAGCTCTGGGACAATAAATTAATGGCCCCATGAATACTGGTAGGTACTGTCCCAACGGTAGCGAAAGGATTAGAATGTAGATTGTAACCTAAATTTTATTATACTATCATTATGAACTTTTTTTTTCAAATTAATTTTGTACGCCAAAAAAAAACGAAATTTGTGTCTTATTAAAACGTAATAAAATTCAATAAAATTTTGCATGAATTAAATCTCGAATGTTTAAAGTTTTCTAACAATATATTCTTTATCAGAAAAATACAGAAAGTTAAAGAAAAATAATGATATATAAAATAAATAACTCTTTTTATCTGTTGAATAAGTCAGTATTTTAATATCATGATTGTTATTCATTAGTCCTGTTTACACAGAAATAGATGAAACACTATTGTTCACTATAGTTTCTATCACTCACGTTTTGAAGTTCTGTGCAGAGTCTCTCGGCGCTAAACTGCAAATCATTTCGCAGACTTGCTCGTGACAATGGGCTGGTATGTCGGTGATGCGGAGATCTGGAGGAAAACCATTGCTACTTCGAGGCAATGGCTTATTGTCACCAGGGGTGAAATTATCACAGAACTTGAAGGTGAAATCTGTAGAAATGATAAACATTGCTAATAGTAAGATATTTTAGTAAATTCCTTTTTAATGTTAAGAAAAATGAAACATTATTAGTTGCCATAAAACTTATCGCAAATTGTATAATATTTGAAGAATTTGCTTCTAATGATAATATTACAATTAATAATCAATGTATATGTTAAAATAAAGGGCAAATTTAGATATAATTAAACTTACTAACAAAACACAGAACAAATAATACCTTTCAGGTTATTGGTGTGGATAAAATATTTCTCATTTATAAACATTCATATATTTTGAAAAAATACTTCTTAATTATTAGTATTTTATATATATATTATATTGAGGAACATGTATCATTACTTTTAGTAGAAACTGTTAAAAAACTTAAATCACATCTTGTAAATACTGATGTAAGCACTGACTGCCGTATGTAGATCATATAACTATTTCTAATATACAATGTTTATATTAAAATACTGAATGTTTACTAGTTTAATATTCCAGATATTTATCAGAGAGAAAGTATCAAAAACTTCTACAGAGAATAGAAATAATGAAAGTAAGTCTTGTGTTCATAGATTCAACATTCTCAGTAATTCCATCAACAATAGAGCAAATTGAGGCGCGAGGCCGGTCAATGTCAACAGTGATCTCAAAGATAAAAAAAAAAATTATGATTGAGATATTACGTAAAGATTATACTAGTAATGACTAATCAATACATATTATCCAAAAATGAAGGATATTCAATCATCAAAGACATAAAATCAATTCTGACAGGAGAATCTGCACAAGTCAATCTACATGAAATTTTAAGGTAGCTTGGCCCATCAAATATGGCGAGTCTTATATACACACCTCTTGTTTCATGTGATGTAGAGGCGATATTTTATCAGTACAAGAATATTTTAGTTTTTAATTAATTTAATTTACTTATCGACTGATTTTCCTATTTTCTAAATTAGTGTTACTATTTATATTCATAT
>CANNZV010004568.1:0-39107 GCA_947561585.1 Caprella mutica
CCCACACAATATACAAGAAAGATATTTTAGATATTTGGATGATATTTTTATAATCTGGAATAGTAAATGGGGAAATTACGAACACTTCATTTCTAAACTGAATAATCTAGACGATAAATTAGAATTCATCTGCGATAAAAGTGGTGATACTGTAAATTTCTTAGATATTAAAATATACAAAACCAATGACTGTTCAGTAGTAACGGATATATTTTATAAAGAGACTGATAGTAAACAATATCTTAATTTTAAATCCAATCACCCAAGACACATTAAAAATAATATACCCTTCAATTTGGCTAGAAGAATTTGTACTATTGTATCAGATAATCGTATAAAACAGGAAAGATTAGAAGAATTAAAAACATATTTATGTGCATGTGATTACCCAAAGAAATTAATTTACGCAGGAATCAAAAAAGCGAAAGCTATCCCACGAAATGATCTGCTATCAGAAAATAGAAACTGTAACTTGGAGAAAAATAAAATACCATACATAACAACATACAATCCTACTATTAATGATAACTATCAAACAACATCACTTGTTTTTCAAAAAATAAAAAATATTCCTTCGCTAAAATGTAAATTTGAAAATAAAATATTAATTAATGCTAAAAGACAACCAAAAAATCTGAAACAACTTCTTACCACTGCTAAATTTGGCAACAAACAATTTCCTCAAGTTATTAAATGTTCAGAAGGAAGATGCCAACTTTGCAATGATATACTTGAAGGTGATACATTCTATTTTAATAATTTTGATTTTAAAATAAAATTTAATATGAATTGCAATACTAAATTTTGTATATATGGAATTAAATGTGGAAAATGTAAATTTACGTATATCGGTGAAACAACCAATCTCCGCCTTAGATTTAATCTCCACAAGCAACATATCCGAGAAAATAAACAATTTTTCGTAACTGAACATATCAATCAATGTGGTGGAGGTAATTTTAAAATTATGCCAATTTATAAAATGAATAACGAAGATGAATTTGAAAGAAGGAATAAAGAAAGCTATTTTATAAAAAAATATAATCCAGAATTAAATAGAAAAATATAACTAATAAATTACAATTATTCCCACAATAGGTGATACACGAAAACTGTTTTATCTCTACAGAAAATTTAGCTAAATAACGCTTAGCATTAGAATAAATCCATATCAGATCACTATATATTAAACCACTGAAGAGAAGCGACACTATAAAAAGCTTCGAAATGCATTTGGTTTTTATCTATTGACAGAACAATTAAATTGGTATTTTAAATCGTTCACGGACGCGTGAAGTTCACATCGTTTTATCGTTTGGACTAGATTTATACCTTTTTAATTTTTTATCTCTTTGACAAATTAAAATGGCCTTTTAAACCGTCAGGGACGCCTGAAGTTCACACCGTTTTAATCTGTGGACTATATAACTCTTTTTAATTCTCTACATAATACTATTTTCTATTATAACATCAATAAACACGTTATACATTCTATCTGCATATATATATATATATATATATATATATATATATATATTCTACTGTGTATATATAATATGTATTATGATATATGTTTGTATGGAAAATTAAATGTCATAATCACAAAAGGTAAAGTTTACTGTAATTTAATTTTAAATAGGTAAATCTTCTACGTCAAAGTCTTTTGTAATATAACAATCATTTCAGGAATTTTGCTTAGAGCAACTTAGTGCTGGTAACACTCCTCTGAAAAATCGCAAATATCAAGATTTTTTAACAGACTTCGCAATGTTGTAAAATAATATGACTAATATAGTTCATTTATAATCTATATTAAGGCCATAACATACAATTTGAACTTTTAGTTTTGATTCACAATTTTCTGATTTTGTAACTTTAGTTTGCTACAGTCTATTTTTTTCATATTTGTTTTTTCAAACTGTTATAATTTCATACTATAAGTACATGCTTTTTCCTCGGAGAATTTTTTCTGGGGAGATTTTTTCCGCCAGGGGATTTATAATAGATATAGATATAATAATAATAATAATAGATTTGTTCTTAAGATTCTGAATTTTAATAATAAACAATATTAGAAGGAGAGTTAAAAAAAATATTATTATTCCTTCTGAGACTACAAATTCTTCAAAAATCGTCCTCAGGAAATCATATATATATTATAATTTATACTATTCAAATACGAAAAAATCAGGAATTCAAAATTATTATAAATCACCAATGTTTAGTTAAATAATCAAACAAATAAATTAAGTAAAAAAATACAAACATATAAAGTTTTAAATGTAATTAATTAATATTTATTCACTTAATTTACTTCAATTGTAAAATTGGATATGTATGTATAAATATAAATAATGATTTCTGCAAGCACGATGGGATATTTTTCATTTAAATTGTTGAGTATATGATATATTTAGGTTTTTCTGAGGATTATTTTTGACGATCAATTGATAGAAGAAATTGTGACTTCCATTATTTGCACACTCGTTTTATTGTTCATTATCAAAATATTTCTATTCTGAAATTTTTCATTTCTTGGAGATTTATTTGGCTTGCCCAGGGAGAAAATTATAGGGGGGACATAGAAGATTATGGTTAACAGACATTATGGGGGGCTAGATCTTACATAATTACAGATAATATTCGATAAATATCATCCATTGGCAAAAAATCCTATAATCATCTATAATCACCCTAATATTTCTCAACCATGATGTATAGTAGATTATTTCAACCAATATCTCCGAAAATTGTCTGATAATGTTCCTTATATGAACTTCTATGAATGAACCATCTCAAATCTACGAAGATTTTATGATAATAATCCTACTATGAATTAGAATGGCTGTAACATCTTAAATCTGCGAAGATTTTCTGATAATAATCTTTATATAAACTTCTATGACTGATCAATCTTAAATCTCCGAAGATTTTCTGATGATATTCCTTATATGAACTTCTATGACTGAACCATCTTAAATCTCCGAAGATTTTCTGATGATATTCCTTATATGAACTTCTATGGCTGATTCATCTTAAATTTTCGAAGATTCTCTGATGATATTCCTTATATGAACTTCTATGGCTGATCCATCTTAAATCTGCGAAGATTTTCTGATGATATTCCTTATATGAACTTCTATGGCTGATCCATCTTAAATCTGCGAAGATTTTCTGATGTTATTCTTTATATAAACTTCTATGACTGATCCATCTTTAATCTCCGAAGATTTTCTCAGACAGAAGGTTTATAATAGTTACCCCATAAAATAATAATTATTACAGTTTTCTATTATTACAGTTAATTATGACAGTTGTGTCTGTCCCAGTACCTACGCTTGTCAACTTGCTGTCAGTAAGGTGAAGAAGTGGAAGAGAACCTGGTAGTTGTGTCTGTATATATTGTTAAAATATGTTGTCTCATTTTTTAATTAGACCTTTATATTTTTTGTTTTCCTATATTTGAAATTGTGATCAGCCCAGGTAATATAGAATGTCCAAACTTGCAATTTTTATGGCGAGTTTGTGACAATTATTTTGAGTCCTTCAATCGCAAATGGCGAGAAATATCTAATTTTCTCCTATGCTACAATGTTATTTTGGAGAAAATTTATGATAATTTGATCATTTGCACAAATGATCAAATTAAACACAAATGGAGAGTTTATGAGCCATACTATTTTACTTGGTGATCAGCTGAACTTCAAAAAACTATCTTGCCACTTTTTGACTGAATTCCACACCTTTTTTAAAGTTTACAGGCAGAACGGAATAACCATCTTGCTTATCCAACAGCTTTAGGTGGTCTTTGGTTCAAAGCAACCAAAATTGAATTGAAGAAAAAGAAATTATTCACTTCGGTAACTAGATACTACTACCTAAACCTAGGTAGGCTTGTGTGTCTATTAATCAATGAATCAAGGAAAGATGTCAAAGAACAGTACGTAAGTCAGTAACTAGGTATCAGTATTATCACTAGGGTGAAGTAGGTAAATTGCGGCACCCTAACCAACTGCGGCCTCTAACAACAGAAACATCATAGCTTCAAAACACTCGTTAAAAACTTAAATTAATAAATTATAGCCTGCATTGCGCTCATTTTGATAGTTATGCAACATTTTAATGTAATTTAAAAGAATCTCATGAGAGGGCCGCAATTAAAAATTGAAGTGCCGCAATTTACCTGCGTGACCCTATTATGCTAGCTATATAAATATTATGTTTCAAAGTGTAGACATATTCACCAGGGTGACCGGACGTTTCGTTCCTGAACGTTTCGTATTCGGACGTTTCGTACCCGGACGTTTCGTACCCGGACGTTTCGTTACTAGGACGTTTTGTTACCAGGACGATTCGTTACCAGTACGATTCGTTACCATTTTTTTTATGAAATGGAAACTATTTTTTATCAAACAATTTTATTTTAGACTACAATTTTATATCAATCCCATGCATTATAAATTTTTACTACTTCAAAAATAATGTCTACTTTTTAAACATATTTTTTATTCGTTTAGTTATACACTGATTTTAATCAGATGTATTAAAATTAATAATCACTACTTAATTTCTTTGATTAGAAAAGCTGGAAGTGAAAATATCATGGATACCAATCGATAGAGAAGTTAAATAACAATTATTCTTTTTTTTTTTTTGTGTAGTAATTGTGATTCTTCTTTATCAATTTATTTTATCAACAGAAATCTACATTGGATAAGATCTCTGGGGCACACACAATGGAGACAACAAGGATGATTATGAAGAGGTTGTTCTCGCCATCTTTGGCTATGAGTTTTTCGCTCACTGGTCTTGGGGAGAAGAGAGTCAAGTCCAAGAATAGCTTCAAGGATCATCCTATAGCGACTCCAATAGTTGGTACTATTTTATACATAGACACATCGTATCAAACTAATTGAAAATTTTAGCTAAATCTTGGAGCATAACAGAGGCTCTATCCTGAAGAGTGATTTTCATTCATTTACAATTCTTGACAAGATTTATATTGTATTACACAGAACTATCCTTCACACAAAGATTAATTGAATTTGCCTTCAGTAATGAGGGTAAAAATAGTGGATAACAATTTTTTTCGCAGCTCGTTGAATATCACCATAAAATTCTTCCAATCCCCGTATTTATTAAAGAAAGTTTATCTTTCTTATTTTCACAGATTCAATACTGAAGAAACAGGATTGCTCGAGAGCAGAGGTGCTCTCCTGTGCCAGAGATATTCTAGAAGGCGCGAGGGACTGGGAAGGAGGTAGGAGACGAAAACCTAAAGTTCCATCCTCTGTTCCATCTCCATCACCATCGGTTCAATCCCCTCCACCCTCAGTTCAACTCCCTCAACCCTCAGTTCAACTCCCTCAACCCTCAGTTCAACTCCCTCCACCCTCGGTTCAACTCCCTCCACCCTCTGTTTAATCCATTCTACCCTCAATTCAATCACTCCTCTCCCTCCCTTCCTCGGTTCAATCCCCTCCACCCTCAATTCAATCCAATATCTTTTTAGTATTGATTGTGTATTCGTAGAAGTTCTATGTATTTTCTTATTAAAGAATGAGTTAAGATAAACCAATATTTCACTGTCCTTTGTACTTCATTTAATAATGCTGGGCTCTAATATTTAAATATGTTGATAAGGCTTTAAAATAGTTTTGTTTAGCTGTTAGTAAATGACGTGGTTATTTGAAACAGTTTGTTCCAGATGATCATGAATTTTGTTTTTATCGTAAATGATAATTGAATTTTTATTTTCTCAAATGTCATAACAAGTAAAAACCGTTCATAACAAATAATAGATGTTGGTTTGACCAAGAAATTGTCATCTGTGGTAATGGTCTTTCATCGGATTATTACGATGACCTTCAGAGGTGAATCCTTTGATATATGATAGATTATAGGTAGGAAATTATATCAAAACTTCCTTCAAATCAACTCCTATAATCATGGGTGAAGTTATCAGATATTATGTTGGAAACTATATCCGTTAGTTTCTTCGGATAATAACGGGGTAAACCCTTTGATATATGGTAGATTATAGGATGCAAATTATCTGAAAATTCCATATGTATAATATACTATGATCTTCTTTAATTATAGGTGAGATAATCAGATATTATGTTGGAAGCTATATCCATTAGTTTCTTCGGATAATAACGGAGATCTTCGGAGGTAAACCCTTTGATATATGGTAGATTATAGGATGCAAATTATCTGAAAATTCCATATGTATAATATACTATAGACTTCTTTAATTATAGGTGAGATAATCAGATATTATGTTGGAAACTATATCCGTTAGTTTCTTCGGATAATAACGGAGATCTTCGGAGGTAAACCCTTTGATATATGGTAGATTATAGGATGCAAATTATCTGAAAACTCCATATGTTGTATAATATACTATGATCTTCTTTAATTATAGGTGAGATAATCAGATATTATGGGACATACCCCCCTTTAATTATTAGAGTGAAGCACCCCCAATTCCCTTCTATGATTATGGTAGAAATACTCCTTTAATCTCCCAAAATCTTCCATGATTATGGGTGAAATCATTTGATAGTATAGGAGATTCCCCCTTTTAGTTATAGGAGTGAACATGGTGGAAAACTTGGACATAAGCACCCCCAATTCTCTTCTATGATTATGGTAGAAATGCTCCTTTAATCTCCCAGAATCCTCATGTCCCCCCTATAATTTTCTTCCTGGGTGGTAGCCCATAAATATAAAAATTTAAATATAAAAATACAAATGAATATATACCAAAAGTGCAGGACCTCCAGTTCTTCAGTAAATTTATAGTTCCTACAAAATAACTGAAAGAGTAAATAAATATATGACCACAAATTGTATTATTGTTGCTCACAAAAATTGTTCGTCGAAGCCCGTACTCTCATTTTGATTTCACATCAAATTTCAGACTACCAAAGTTTTGATAACAAGACCCGTATTCAAATTATGTTTGAGAAGAAAAAACTTGACACCTGAATGTCGAACTTTTATGGGCTTATCATCTAGTTAGTTTGAAGAGTAAGGCTGATAATTTGATCTGTTTTGCGACGCTAACCTTTTTTTGTACGTTATGGAGTGTGAAGAGTGAGGAAATATTTTTTGTCATCAAAATTAAAATTATGAGACAAAATGTCGTATCTAAAAATTCATGAGATATTCAGTCAACAATATCATTATATTGGAGAAAAATCTATCTCCACGTAATAAATTTTATGTAATTAGTTTGAATTCTCAATATATTGTCTTCATTTTTCAAAAGGTCTACTTCACTCTGAGAATTATGATGTTACGGAATGGTGGAAAATTGTGAGACTATTTCCTTACTTCTTCAACATCTCAACAATACTTAATTTGTAATAATTTTCTTATTAATGCAGTCAAAATACATTCCATATCAAAATAAATTGATGGAATATAAAATTGTAAATAATAATATATAATACATATTTCAGAATTTAATAAAGTAGTTCCCCCGACCGAATTCAAAATGGACTATCTCAGGCAAATCAAACTTTTTCTACTCTACCAATTGACCATTCGAGAGTCTGTACCGAATAGAAATCAATCTGCAGTTCTGTTTCTTCACCTCTTCTTTAAAAAACTTTATGATCATTGAAACTCGGTGAAAAGGAAGTTTGCAATTGGCTTTGAATCGATGAATGAATGAATGAATGAATATAAGATATGAATTTTTCTTATATCTATCTTATGGATGAAAAGTGATGAGACAAGAGGACAATCGAAACAAAAGAACAAACAAATTGTAGCTTCCTATGGATATAAGTCCTATTACAAACATTAGTGATTAAATATAAAAAATATTTTTTCATTTATTTTCTAGAAGTATAACAAAATATCAATGAATCTTTATTTCAAAAATTCTTATTTCACTTAGGCCTTAGAACTTTATTTTTTCATAGTATTTGATTTATTTCCTACGAGTGTACTTCATTCATTACAAATTTTAAGAAGGGATTCTTTCTAATATCACCCATCTTATCCCTACTTATTTTTCTTTGAAATCCAAGTCCACTCGTGATTCATTCAGTCTCGTGTGCTGTGACACGTGCCATAAAATATTCCCCGTGTCCCGAAATTTAAGCCATGCACGTATGAAAAAAATATTTCACGTTTGCAAAAGATCAAGGGAAGCTTGAATAATTTGAGATTTATTAGCTTGTAGTGACTCAAAAGAACTGAATAACAAATCAAATTTCAATGTAAATAAAAGAGGGATTTATATCTTTATTTGAATTCGATATTGTTTGAAACTAATTTCTTATATCTTCAACATATTAAAATAATGCAGCTGATGTAAGAAATTAATTATTTCTCACAGCTTACATATTCTAGAAGGAAGGACACATTAATTGTATTCTCAGTATGAATCTTAAAATTTGTTATAGGAACACTACGACGAATTTGTAACAATTCTAATTAATGCGAAATTAGATCTATGATGTAAACATCATTCATCAACTTTTTTTCTCTGAAGTACATGATTAGTATTGACTACATTGACTCTTTAATTTTGATGGATCTAGGCTGATTTTCTGAAAACTAATTCGCCGAACTTGATTCTCCGAATACGTGTTTTCTGAATCCCAAATTTTAGAAAACGGATTTTACAAATAATAAATGTAATGTATTTAAAAAAAACCTTTTGTTGGACTTTGTAGTTTTTATTATTTTATTTTATGCATGAAACACATACATTTCTTATAAGAATTTGACACCACAATATAATGCTATATAAATTTGCTATATGCTATATAAATTGCTATATGCTATATAAATTTGTTATGTGCTATATAAATTAAAATATGCTATAATACATTCAAACTGAATGTAATAAATATTATTACGTACGTTTATGGCATTTCTGAAAAAGGGCTGATAGAAATCAATATTTTTAACTGAAATGAATTTATTCATGCAAATGATAAAATCTTTAAGGACAGAGGTATATTGGTAAGATATTAACATAATTATTAGTAATGCCATTCAGTACAAACAGTTATGTATTTTATACGCCATAAACGAAATATATAACAATAATACCAGCCACAACATCGCAAATTATTTAAGGGTCGTGATCCAGTCCGCGGACTTGTTCTTATTCAAATCGGGGATAAAGTCTACGACACGACATCCGTTGACTTTTTTCCCGATTTGAATAAGAACAAGTCCGCGGTCTGGATCACGACCCATTGAATGTAACTTAATTTGAGTAGGGATTTAACGTCTGCTTCAACCATATGGTTGACTGTATATCGATGACGCCAAATAAATTAGAAACAAGGAACTGGAGGAGGCACTCATGAATAATGAAACCTACCACAATCTTTGACAACTACTCCGTTAATACAGTAACTTATCAAGGAATGTGATGAAAAAAGTCATAATAACTACCGGTGACTGCTATCACGGATTGAAGTGGAAAATGAAAAGGTTATTCTAAATGAAGCCTACGAGTCTACCTAACTCGAAAGTCTAATACCTCGTAGTTGAAGAAAATAAACCTAGTGCCATCCTCTAAAACTGAAAGTAACGTTTAAAAAATTCGAAACATGGTAAAAATGAGTGTTAGGGCTAAGTTTTTATAACTTCAGTCATATATTTTTAGTTTACACAGCGCCATTTTCTAGTGTATTTTTATCCCAATCCAATTTGTAATACATTTATTTTATGTTTTACTAATATGCCATTTGTCATCATGAGTAAACATGCTCTATTCATTAGCGATTTCAATATGATCGAGAACCCTATTTTAAGTTTTCCCCTATATCATATAAGTTATCCTAGTGATTCGATGTAATTAGGTTATTTACGTGTACCTTAGGAAGCAATCTAAATATAAAAACCTGGGTGTATAATCCTGTCTCATGAAGATCGTAAAAATCAAGATAAATATAATCTTTTCAAATTTGACAGTAAAAGTAAGTTAAAATCAGCTAACAGTTTGGTGTCGGCGCATCTCTGAATATAAGGTGAAACTAAATGAATATATATCATCACTGCATTAAGAAAATGAAATACATGGAAACATGAAATGTTCACAAAAGAATAGCTAAACAATCTAGTAACTCACAATCTAAAAAAATTTCATATCATAAAATATCTTTTTTGATAGTGTATCATTACATTGATTATATTCCCTGATAATACACTTTTACAATGTTTCTTTTTTCTGATAGTACTTACATCCTGACTGTTTTTTTCTCTCTAATAATACATCATAACAGTGACTCTCTTTTTGTGCATACCTCAAACATATGGAAATTATATGAAGAAGAACGAAAACCTAAAGCCTCATAATTCTTCTATATTCTTGAATAATGAATATGTATAAAATTAATCCAGTTCAATCATTCAAATTGAATTTTAATTCACTTTGTTATTGACATTTTTTTCCATAAGGAATTGAGCATAAGTATAAATTTGAAGTAAGTTGCAAGTGAACTTGATCCGATCTAGTTTCCCCCCAATCTCTTCAAATATTAACTATGGTAATAGAATCTGAGACTTAAGTATGAGACCCAATGGAGCCATTAACCTAATTTTAAAACTGGATAAACTTTCTCACTAAAAATTTAAACGGGGAAGCTGGAGATTAAGGGTGAAAGTTTCTTAATATAAATTTATACATCCAGTATATTGTGGATTACAATATATTATTCTTATTATAGATTAAATAACATATTACTAATACATTTTGTTGTTATATAAATACAAAGCATATTTACTTGTTCAGAGTAATAAATATATTTTCATATTATATGTTTCTTAGTCATTTCACAAATGTCTGATATGGGTCTAGGCTAATTTTCCGGAAACAAATTGGCCGAAACCAAATTGGCCGAAAACTAATTTGCCGAAACTGATTTTCGGAATAAGTTTTTTTTCCGAATCCCAATTTGCCGAAAACAGATTGCCGAAATACGGATTTGCCAAAGGACAAATTTTCCATAAGACGAATTTGTTGAAAATGAAATTTAATGTATATAAAAATAACATTCTGTTGGACTTTGTAGTTCTCATTATTATATCTTATGCATAAAAAAAATACATATGAGTTTGACATTACTATTGCTATGTATATAAATTTGCATTCCGCTAATTCGGTATCATTTTGCTAAATTCATATATCTAACTGTATATATTGAATATTAATATGTATATGGCATTACTAAAAAACAAGGGTTGATAGAAATCAATCTTTTTACCTGAAATAAATTTATTCATGCAAGTGACACAATCGTTGAAGCCAGATGTATATTGAGATGATATAAACATATCTAATTGTTATATTATTTATTACTAACAATTGTATATCTTAAACGCAATAAATGGAATAAATATTGATAATGTCAGCCACAAAACACCTTCTGTATGGTATACTATTAACAACTGAATAAAAAATATGCAGTGAACGTGGAATATTCACAAAAATGAATAAACAAGCTAGAAACACACAATCTAAAAACAACCAAACGATCAAATGAAAGAAATGCAACATGCTCTCCTGACTGACTGATTCTGACTGAATGAAGCTTGGACGTCTTTAAAATAAGAAAAGACAAAGAATCATTTAGTGGTACAAAGATTAACACAATGATTAACGAAGAGATAGAATAATACTTAAATGATCATTTAGTGTAACTAAGGGTTATGATTTCGTTCTTTCGTTTCTTTTCTGTAACTTTTGTGGAATTTTACATTCTGTTATGAATGAGTCTTTCGGTAAATTTGACTTTCGTCAAATTTGGCTTTCGGCGAATCTGTTTTCGAAAATTTGAGTTTTGGCTAATTCGTATTCGGAGAATCGAATTCGGCTAATTACGGTTCGACGAATTAGTTTTTGGAGAATTTGGTTTCGTAAAATTTGTTTCCGGAAAAAACCGCCGGATACCGTCTAACATGATGCAAGAAAAATTTAGGATCCTTAAAAATGTATGGAGTTGGGAAGAACACAAGATATTTAAATTTTTCATCCGAAAAACGAAAGTATTTCGTCAGGATCGGAATAGTGCATTAATTAAGAGTATATTTTGAGTTATCTGACAGTTCCACGTAATCGATCATGTAGGAAAAAATCAGTAATTATTATCAAAAGCTATCATGGAAACGAATTAATATAATAGTCAAAATATTATTAGAAGTAGGACCTGTGGAATTTCTACTTGATGAATAATTTTTTGTATGAATATGTAATTTTTTAGAGAAATCAAAAAATGATATTTTTCCGGATTGAGCAAAGAATTAGTCTTATATTCTAAAAAATAAGGGGAAGAGGTTATATGTTATATTGACTCATCTAGTTATATTGAATCATCGAGTTTGCAATATTGTAGAATACGTATTACATTTTATTACTGCTTATATATCTTGCTTGCTTATATCAATGTAGTATAATTTCTTTAATTCAAATTTAAATGCAATCCTCTATCAAGATCTTCACTCATTCGTGTAATATAGAATTGGCAGGTCATTTATTAGTATCGATAACTATCTTTTATTTATCGTAAAACAGAATAATTTCAAATGATATTTTTGAAAATTTTGGTTCGTAATTCGAATAATTACGAAAATGTGATAAATTCTGAGTAGATTTCACTCATATCGGTTATTTTCATAGATAAATGATCATTTTTTCATCGATTAATCTCCGATAAAAAGCCAATTACTGTTGATTATATTTCTCCTACTGGCAGCGTTGAACTAATTGGTTTCTTTTTCTAATGTGAATGTGCTCCTATAACTCCATTGAAATTTAAAATTTGAAGACCAGAGTTATCAAGAGATTGTTTTAAGTAATAATTCTTCTTCTTATGGCAAAATTTTACTAATGTTGTTGCAACGTTGTTTCATTATTGGATAAACGTTGCCAGGAGAAACAATCATTATACAAGGAACAGCTTATGCTATTCAATTGGTTTATCAAATATTTTAGATTTTTAATATAGAAGTTTGTATTTCAAACCACTATTTTTTAAACTGTCTATCTATATCTATAATTTCCCATTTCTTTGTATATTAGCTGGCCGTTTCAATATCTTTACATGTATAGATAGATCGAAGAACCAATTCATTTCTAAGATATAAGTTTGCTACCATTCTCTTAGGAATATAAACAAATTTAATTTATTCTGTATATATTAGGAAGATTAGATTGAAAAGTAGTTTCAGTGAATTATATTGTAAGATATATAGCAGATATAATATGTTTATTACCCAATATGTCGCCTTCTAATCATCTCCTGAGACACAAAATTCAATTGGAGAACACAAATATGAATTACTCTGTCAGGCAGTTTTTTATTATACTACAATATAATTGCAATGAGTTGCTCATTAGCTATACAGACATAAACTTTGAAATGTTCACCTGAGTAAATCTGAAATATATTGAAAGCAAAAGCTAGTTGAAATTCTATCAAGCATTTGTGAATTAGGGATCTATTGTCCAATATAAATCAGATGTGAATAAGAAATACTTATAAATTATTGAAAGATCCTTTGCACTATTCAAAACAAAATTAGATCTGACATTTCGAGAAAGTAACGCTAATGTTCATTGTGTGGTGCACTACTTTTCTAATATAATTTCATGCGAATATACATTATACAATTTATTTTGATTACCATATTCCCAATAATTTCAACTTGATTTTATTGAGGTAATAAATCACATAAATAAATCATTTTCTTTCAATTGGCAGCGACTTTTGCACTATTGAAGCCTGCTTAATATACTCCGAATAGTGGGACAACAATTGACATATAAAATTGAATATGAAGAATATGTCGAAGAATATTTTCATTTCCTCAAATAAGGGGACAACAATTCATTTAAATGACATAAAATAATGGTTTGGTCATAGAAGATAAAAAAAGGAGCTCATCGTAATCTCCACTCCTTGATGCATGATGTAAGTTAATATATTAAGTATTACCAACACTGTGTACACGTACACTTTTTATTGTCTTATCAATACTTTGGAAATCTGTATAGACAAGACATCATGATTAAATGAGATCTTCTTTTGATCATGAGCTGGCCTACTATAAATTTGTTTTATACTTATAATTTTATCTGTTTCATTTGATGGAATACAGAATTAAGGCTTACAATCATTAAAGATTCTATATGTTTGCAATTTATATTTTATGAGGAACACGACTTTTCACTTGCACATATTGTTTATCAGAATAATTTTAGAATTATATTTTTAACGTTAACAATTTTGACTATCAGAATGTATCGGAATATTCGACCATGTATTCGAAAAACACATGTCCTACTAATAAAATCATTGTACTGTATTTTTTCCGAGTTTTTAGTTTGTATACTAAGCTAATGTGTGCCGAATTTCAAGTAAAAATATTGAAAATATAGAGAGGAATAAATGCATAGGTATATAAAACAGTGGGAACTGACAGAACAGAGCTGTTATTGAATGGAATGCGAACCAATCACTGTTTGCGCATGTGTTTTTTCTCATTGAAAACGTGGACTTTAGTCTACCAAACTGTATTTCTACGTTGCTGAACGTCACCACATTAAAATTAATTTGCCAATTTACGTGATTTACGCTGATTAACGCCGATACGTATTTTTTTTAACTTTTAAAACCAAAATATATTTGGTGTTTATGTGTGAACAAAGTCAAGAAACGACGATAGATTTAAAGGAATGACATGAAAGATTTAACTAAAAAGGATGTGCTTGAAAGACACACGTCAAACTCATTTGGATTTAACATAATTTATTTAGTATCTCATTATATTGTAAATGAAAATCTTGTATCTACAATATAATTATATACAAGACTATAATACATTTAATAATTCTAGGCTTGTGTTACACTTACATACAAAGTCTGAATCATGATATAATATCAAACATATAGCAATACACGCATGGCATAACTTACTAATAGAATCAACAGAAGCAGTTGATATATTATAACATTGATAAATAGATCATTTCTATTGATGATGTAGTTATTTTATTGAAATCCTTTTTTTATTCAGTTTTTTCATGAAGCTGTGAATCAATAATATTGGAGGTCAATATACAGGCGTACCCCACTCTTATTACAAAATCATGACTCACACTTACAACAAACGGGTAATAAGTGTGAGTCATGTCCCGTACTTAGATTTCTATAATTCTTATCCCTACAATATTCTGTTTTCTGCGAACAAGGGATGAAAGAAAATATTATACAACTGACTATAATAATATCTAAATTTGGAGTGACTTGGCATATATATTAGGACTGTACAATGGTACTTACATTTAGTAATTTATAATAGTTTTAAATTATTTTGTGCAACTGCAGTAACAATTCTTAGTATTACAAAATTATAGATTGTGCTGTTATATATAGTAGGTTATTGAATAGGTAAGAAATATTTTAAGTGTTTGATATTTCAATTTATTTGTTACGTATGTGGGCTTATCTAATATGAAACAAATAAATACAAATTTTTAAATAATAAATTTTATCGTAAAATTCAGTGTACAGAATCCACTTTAGAAATCTTAATATACTGCGTACCATGCTTCACACTGTGATCTCTTTCGTTAATGTATTAATGATTAATTTATAATTATATCCATGTTAAATTTACTTCAAATTTTAGAAGTTTCCACAAGATTCTTAATCCATACTATGAAACATTGCTGGATTAGAGTCATACACATAGAAAAAGGAATGGTAGTGGTGTGTAGTGACAAAAAATTGGATTGGCTATAATAGGTTCAAATCATTTCAGTTAATACCAAATATATAATTAAATATATAAATGCCATACATGAGGGTTACAATCTGGAGGAGATGCGAACTTTATAAATAACTATTCAGTTTCTTACGCTCTTTTTGGTCACTGGTTAATTTACCCTACGATATACATTTATTGTATTGAAGGTATTAACCAATTTTTTAGAGTTCAGCAATTCCCTTATTAAGTAAGAAAAATCTATTAGTACATCTCATACCTAAAATAATTATTGCGTCGAAACGACTGTGTAATAATGGTAGGAACAGCTCGCAAAAGAGTTCTCAAATATACATATATTGAAGAATTGAAGATAGAATATAAATTGAAAAACTTAAACTCATCACTGAATATATATCTATTTGAATTTCATTTCTTGTAAATATATTATTTACCATAATTTTTAGTAATCAATCTCACATGCATGATCATATAGTTTGTAATAGTCACGGTTAAAAAAGCTTTCAATTGAAAACTAAAAACAAATTACCAAAGTTACTCTTGAAATATTTTCTATACCAGGTAATGTTAGTCCGAGGCATGACCCGCACCTATTTGACTTGTTGTAAGTCTGAGGCGTAATAAGAGCGAGAGACGCCTGTATATCAATTTGAGGAATGATTTATAAGAATATTCAACTTTACAATGTTATATATTAATCGAAATCAATGACCATATTCATGTCCGGCCTTATATATACAGATATTTTTACTTTCATAATGAAACATAATTAATGATTATTAGATTATATTTTATTGCATTGAAGAAGACGTGTCGTACTATTATTTTTCCTCATTTGACAGATCCCACACAAATTATATTTTCAAATTGAAGCACTTTAGTTTGTAGTGATGCAAACACATTATTTCTCTATGCATAACTGCTCTCGCAAACCTATATGATTATGTGTAATGAACATTCAAAATCAGTTACCATTTGACTCGCATGAGATAAACATCTAATCTCAAGTCTTAGTTTGTGAGACAATTACTTGTGAGTGTTTTAGTGAAGTGCATAGTGCAGTTATATATGCTTGATACAGAAATACATTCTCTTTAAAAAGTTATAGTTAAACTTGTTATTCATCCTAAATACAGTTAAGCATTGGCCATAGGCCTGAGGTCGGAACCATATAAGCAAGGTGGTTCTAGGGCATGGCAATGAGTATTTAGTAGAGAGAGATAAACTGAGTAAAAAGGAATCTGAAATTTAAGATAAAAGAGTAGGATTCTGAACATACGTAACCCATACAGTGGACCTTTATAAGGTTTCACAGTTGATGAGATAACCCAGAGGGCGTCCATCACATTGGTGGCAGTATGGTGTGTGATTAAGTAATTCGAATTTAACGAACGAAAATTCAATTACTAAATTGAAAGATTGAGAACTTTGTAGTTTACCAAAAACTAAGTTAACCATCTGATTGGAGAGTATTTAATTACAGCAAGACCGGTTTTTGCGACCCTATATGACGGTACGATCCAATTACGGTGTTCAGTTTTTGTGATAAAATATAAAGATTTTTCAACTCAAGATCAAGCATAAGGCATCTCGAAAATTATCGGAAGGATAAGGAGAGTACAGATGGCCGCCTAATTTGAGTGAGAGCAGAGACAATAAGTGAGATTAACCAGTTCGGTAAATCTACGGTGAAAACACGGAGGGAGGAAGAGATATTGTACGAGTAAAGCGTTGCACGTTGGTGAATGTGGACAACATTCAATTAATCAATAAACAACATTCAAAAAAGCCGTAATTGAACCGGAAACTGAGAGTCTAATTTGTTTAAACACTACATCTGAATAGTATTTATTCAACCTGCTCCATTCAGTGTACACGAGGTGACACAGTTAAGATCATTGCAAAAGTCGCCGAGAACAATTGAAGAAGTGAGACCCGCTGTACATGGAACCAAAAGTTGAGTATAAGCAGATTAACGATTAAAAAGCGTTGTCATATCCTTGTATTTATCAGTTTCATTTGTGAATTAGTCGCATCAGGTTCTCTGAGACCTTAGTTCAGTGGTGAATAATCAGTCTCGCTGAGTCAGTGTTTATGTGTATTACATTTGCAACAATTAAAAGAAAAAAGTTAGTTAGAAGAACTTAATTAATTTTTATTGAGCGATTAGTATAGGATGTATTTTGTTAATGCATTTCTTTCAGCTTTATAATATTATTGATGTGACAGGTATTAATATTTAATTTTATAATTTTATTGATTTAACAGATTTTGCTCTATTTTGCATGTTTTATTTTTATGATATTTTCATAATACTATTTTATTATTTTTTTTTTTACCCACCCATTTTTTAAGTACACACTAACATTGAGTTAAGAATGAGAATTACATGCAAAGTTCAGAGGAAGAAGTAGTTAATCCAAACCCAATTGAATTAAGGTCTGGTAGAAAGACAAAACCCCGAATTAAGAAGGGCAAATCAAAGAAACAAAATAATACAAATCCTTAAGTACCGATTATAGAGCAGCAGAAATTAATTAGGATAGTTATAGACGATTTAGATACAAACACTTCAGAGACAATGGGAGACGCAGACAGGGTAGAGATGACGCCTGCTCAATTGCAAGAGATAGTTAAAGGTACGAGCACTACAATTATAAATTCTGACTCCTTGCCGATATTCAGAGGAAGAAGAAGACCCGAAGATCCAACTTTCGAGGAGAAAAACACCTTTAGGCAGCATTTGAGTCTATTAATAACCATATATCCAGCTTAGGTGATAAGGATGATGCACAAAAGAAGAAAATCCTTCTCAGGAGCGCTGATTGCAAGCTAGGAGATTTTCAAATTACCGTTAATAACGTTGTTAACGGAAAAACATTTATAGATAGCACCTACGAAGAAATATGCGCAGTTTTAGAAGATAAATATGTGCAGAAAGACAGTAAGGACATCTACAGTGTATGTCACGAATTATACACCAATAAATTGAAAGATGAAACTACAGCTGCCAGTGACATATTAAGTACATTGGAAAAAATAGGTGAGGTCACAGATCATATATTAAATGAGGACACAATGAATGCGCAATTTCCTGCAAGAATTGCAGCTGAAACTAATCAGGCATACAAAAACAGATTGAAAAAGCACGCTAAAGATTTAATGAATACAGCCATGTTTTTAACAATATTGGGACCACAGATCAACCCTAATATTGTTAAGGGAGTAATTGAAGGACCGTTCAAAACAACAGCTAATTTACTGTCCGCTACAACAAAGAAAATCAGGTCTATGCCCCATTACAAAAAAATCCTAATTCCGAAAAAGAATTTCAATAACACAGAAGCTTTTGTGATAGAAAATTCTGATCAATTTGTAGGTGAGAATCAGGGTTACAGTAATTATCACGATGATATGCAGGAAGAAACAGCGGAGGCATATTACGCATATGATGCTAGGCAGAGAGGTACACACGGTAGATATGCAAGAAGAAGTAGGTACAGACACAATCACCAAGGTAGAACAAATGTGACAAATATACATACCCACACACCACAGCAGAATAGTGACACAATAAGGTGTTACAGATGTAACAACATAGGGCACTTAGGAAGAGATTGCCGTACTCACCAACCTATTAACCGAGGTCAATTCAATGATTTTCGCAGGAAAATGTAAATACGAATGATGAAATATATACAGAGCATAAAGTTAGTAAACAACTTGGTAGGATTATTTTAATAAAACATTTAGCAAAGACAAATGCGAAAGTCTATGGTAACTCCGTGCACACATGTGAATTAAACATGAATAAATTAGATCCTGTGTACGTTAAATTCAATAGTGAACTTATTTCGTCACTCAATTCAAAAAATCAATGCGAATGTTGAAATAAGTTCGATTTACTAAAAGAAGTTAATTTGAGCGATGAGGAGGTAAGTACAAGCGAGACGTATATCGCAGTTCAGTTCGTAAAAAATAAAGATGAATGAAGCGGATTAAAGGACTGTCATTATACAATAAAAGGGACCTCTAAACCAACGATAATATTACATAGTAAAGAATTTGATTGGGAAGCTTTAATAGATTCAGGTAGTGAGCGAACGATAATGAACAGTCGAAATTTCAAATATATTGCGAGTAACGAAGAAATAATGAGATCGGATGTCACTATTAAAGGCATAAACGGTCGTTATCATAAACTACGAGTAAACGCTTTACTAATCGACAACGCTAGCTTTTCCTACGACATCATATTAGGATGAGATGTGTTAAAAAATGCTCAAATCAATTTTGATAAAAATAATTTAAAATTGGGTGAAGAAATAATTCCGTTTATGGAAAAACGTAAAATAGCCACTAAGGAACTATTAAGTACGGACTGCTAAATAGCAGAGTTAGTTCTCATTTCTAATAGGTCAAAGAGGAGAACTTTAATTAGAGAAATAAACGAACGAACAGACAGCATCAGTAGCATTGCGAAGGTAAGGGTTGAATCTCAATTAAAACAGAAAGGGCAAGCGGATGTTATGAAGTCCGAAATGAAAACAAAGCCTAGAAGAAAAAATATAATACGCAAGAAGAACGGTAATGTTCATATAAGTAGCCAAGTAGTTGAGGCAAATACTATAAAAGTAATATATGGTTTCGTTAAGAATAACGAAGCAGGAAGTTTTATCGTAGCTAAAAGAATTTTCAGTTCGGGTTTAGTGGTAGCCGAAACCTTGATAAATATAGAAGTAAAAACGAAGGGTACCAAGTGTCTATTTGCCAAGTTTTTGTAATGAATCCGACTGATAGTGATATCGTATTAAACGAAAATCAAATATTGGGAACATTAGAAATATATGAAAGACAAGTCGAAGTTAAAATAGCGACTATTTCTGAGTGTTTAAGGAGACCGCCCCCCGAAGAAATATCGTAATTTTATCATTATTTTTTATTGTTTAAATAGTTGCTTTATAACCTTCTTATAGTGTGTGCAAAATACCAGACGTTTCGTATAACTCTAACCCCCCTGGGGAGAGGGAGAAAGGGAAAAGTGGGCCGGGGGGTAGGGAGTCAATTTGTACTCTAAAAACCATCTCTCAGCCAATTATAATTTGTAATAATTAATTATATCGCTATATCTGGTATCTCACATACCAGTGTAGCACGCCCACACCAATGAATGCAAAGAGAGATTAGCTAGTTGCCCCTAAACCTTCGAAGTGGATGGACGCAGCGTGTCAGATCATCAAACTTTGAAAGGAAATTCCTACTAATTTTGATATCTACAAAATCTTGTAATTCAAAACATCCCACCTGTTTCTTGGCTGAAGCTAGAGCATTGCGGTTTCTTGCATTCGTTTTTTCATAATGATATCTACAATAAGATTCACTTCGAGTTTTGATTTTCGAATTTGTTGTAGAAAATTTTTTCCGACAAAATTTTATTTTCAGAAATTTTGGTTTACTTTTTATGAAAAAGTCGAAATTTAGAAAACCCATTCGAAAATCAAAAATCGAAGTCAATCATATTGTAGATATCAGTATGGAGAATCGAATGCAAAAAACCGCAATGCTCTAGCTTCAACCAAAAAACAGGTGTGGTTTTTTTTGAAAATGGTTCGAAATTTGTTCGAATTTCGAATAACTCGTTTTCTTTGGGTCTAATCGAAAAAATGTTATGAACAAAAACGATAGATAATTTAATTTTATATATACATACAAGGTTTCAGAACCATAACTTCAATAATAAATTTTTTTCAAAATTTTGGGGGCGGTCCCCTTAAGTTATAGGACTCGTAAATCTAGATTAGGAAACGTGTTGAGTGACGAAAAAACAAAGCTATTTGAACGAAATGTTACCCCTGATTTGATTCATGATAAGTCAATGGTACATGCAGTTAGAAATAATGGAGAGCCATTAGTTTCAGTGCATGGCAACCGTGAGATAAAGTGTAAAATATCACGTGACGGAAGTGCTGAGAGAAACCGTGATATCACAGTAAGAAGTGATGATTTAGAAAACAATTCTCAGACGACGCCATCAGCACTGAGAAGGTTAATTAATGCAGACATATCATGTGGAATGTAAGAGTATGAAGACAAAACAACACAGTTATTAAATGACTTTAGAGACTTTATAACTCTTAAAGACGAACCAATAGGAACCACTAGTATCTGTACACATAGCATAAAATTAAAAGATTCTAATGTATTAATCAATAAAATAACGTATAGAATACCACATAAATTTCAAGAACAACTTGAAGAAGTTAATAAATCAATGTTAGAAAAATGAACTATTGAACCTTCAATGTCCGAATTCAATTTTCCCGTTATCGTGGTTCATAAAAAGAATGGGGAAATACGTCCCATAATAGATATCAGATCTCTAAATAAATGTGTACATATACAAGGGTTTCCATTACCAAGAGTAGACGATATGTTAGGATCTCTAGGAGGGTCCAAGGTATTTTCTATTTTAGATCTAAGGAGTGCTTTTCACCAAGTGAAAATATCTGAAGAATCTAAAAGACTTACAGCTTTTGCGGTTAATGGAAAGAAATTCCACTTTTGCAAATTACCCTTCGGGTATGTCAATAGTCAAAAAGTATTTCAAGCAATTATGACGAAAACGTCAAACAATGTATTAGGGAAATTATGTTTCGTATTTATTGATGATATCCTAATTTTTAGTCGATCATATGAACAACATTTAAATGATATTAGCCAAGTGCTGATGAGTTTACGTGATACTCATTTGAGATTAAAATTAGAGAAGTGTGAATTCTTTAAACACGAAATCAACTTTCTTGGACATCGATTCACGACTGAGGGCATACGGTGCATCCAAAACGAAAAACTTAGAGAAGCATCTAGACCAACAGATGTAAAGAAACTTCAGCGTTCTTAGGACTTGCGAATTATTTTCGTAAGTTCGTCCCTAAATTTAGCCAGAAAGCCGAACCATTATACAGACTATTAAGGAAGGACACTAAATTTGACTGGACTGACGAATGTGAGGCTAGCTTCACTAGTCTCAAAAATATTTTGACATCAGATAAGGTTTTAGCTCACCCAAATTATTCCAAACCATTTTATTTATTTACTGATAGCTCAAGTGTTGGACTTGGCGCAGCTTTGCTACAGCCAGATTCGACCGGAGCAAAACATTAAGGCCCATAGCCTATTTCAGTAAATCATTAAATTCAACTCAGAAAAGGTATTCAGTTACGAAACAAGAGTTTCCTGCGATCCATCTAGCGTTGATGGAATTTCAATATCTATGTCTAGGGTACCCTATCACCATTTTAACTGATCACAAACCCTTATGCGCGTTTTTTGGTAATAAACTCCCATTAGATTCAGCTATGGCAAGGTGGGCAATCGAAGCCAGCACCTAAGATTGTACCGTGAAATACTTTGAGGGTAAACGTAATGTGGTAGCAGATACTCTAAGTAGATTACCTCCTTTAACGGATGAAACAATAGACGAATGCGAGCTTTTAACACCATCTAATGAAAGTTTCAGCTCAATTGAAAGTTTTATAGCAACCACAAGATCGAGGGCTAAACTGAATGTACCACAAATTATTGACAACAATGACATTGAATCCGAAAAAGACTCAGAAAATGAACAAGAATCAGATCCATCTAAATTGTATAAAATCAACAAAGAAAAACCATTTCTGAATTACATACCTAAATACCAAAAAAATAACATGGACTTTAAACAGATTAAATACAGCACAGTCAAAAGACTTTGCTTGTAAGGAAATTATGGACATTTTAAATAGGAAAAAGCTAGGTACAGCTAAAAACATAGCTGAGTTTTTCATATTAGACGGATCATTATATCGACATAGGAAAATAGATACTAGGGCAGCCGGTATTATTAATTATGTTATACCAACCGAAATGATCAATTTAGTAATTAATTCAATACATTTTAACACACATTGTGGTTTAGCTCATACGCTATTCAAATTTCGACTAAAATACTATCATTTTCAAGAAAGATCGGTCATAGAATCTTTTATTAAAAGATGTGACGTTTGCAAGATACTCAAGGGAAGTCTAGATACACCAATTAAATTATTGTCTGCCTCAGTAGCTAACACACCATTTGAAACAGTTTCATTTGACTTTATAGGACCTTTTATTACAACTGACTCGAACAATAAGTACATTTTATCAATAACATGCATGTTGACACGATATAACGAATTACACGCAGTAGCTGACAAATCAACTAACACAGTAATTGATTGTCTAAGTAAAACATTTAGCCGTTGCGGATATCCCAAAACGCTAATGTCAGATTGTGCGAAAGAATTTAAGTCTAACGCAATTAAAACCTTCAGTGAAATACATCAGATATATAAATGTGAAGTGTTACCATACTCAGCATATTCCAATGGAATTTGTGAACGCAACAACCAAAGAATTAACAAGCTATTAATATTTTATGTAGCTACAGTAAATCACGATAATTGGGACATGTTTCTCGATATTGTCCAAAACACAGTCAACAACCAGGTTATTATATCCTTGAAGGATACGCCTTCATTCGCCATGTATGGACGAGATACCTCCCCAAATATACAAGCAGAAAATTTGGATAACATTTATAATTTAGATACATCAGAATCAATAGTCAAAGTTAAGGCCAGACAAGCTATATTTATTCAAGATCAGATTAGGGCAAACATTATTAACCAGTCAAACAAACGCATAATTTACCTCAATAGGACACGAAAAGACAAACTTATACAGATAAGTGATCGAGTATTAATTAGGAACCACCGAAAAACTCATAAACTACAATTAAATTGGATAGGCCCAGGTAAAGTATTACAGGTCAAGAAAAATAAAGCCATAATAAAAATTGGACATCAAACGATAACAAGTAACATAAATTACTTAACTAAGTTAGAAAATTTCACAACCAATTAATTAAGTAATTTCATTACTATCATTAAACAGGAAATCATATTGTGATCAATTTTAATATAAACATCATGTAGGTAGCCCAAAATAGGAACACATAACACGTAATAACATGAAGTAACTTGAAGTAACATGTAACAAATAGCACAGGAACACTTGACATATAACTCAGTTACATGCAATGCTTCAGAGAAATGTTTACATTTTTTTTTGCTTACGCTAGTCAAACAAACACACATTATGCAGCTCATTGTTAATAATACAATACTTACTTTGCTCAGTAAGAGAATTATTGTATCAATACAATGATAATTTCAGTATGTACAATAATTGTATGTATTTAATTTAAGTTGGTGGGATGAATTATGAATTTTATTAATATAACATTTCATATAATAATTTTAAGATGATTAATTTTTAATGCATGTTAATTTTAAATTTTGTGTTTATATGTTTAGTGTAACGAATAAGATGAATTATACTTTGTCAAATGCTAAAGAAATGTAGAAGTTAAATTGTTTAAAATCAGAATGAAAATTAAAAATAAATTTGAAATCATGTTGAAAGACTGAAAGAATTTAAAATCAAAAATAATTAATTCACACTGAGACTGATAACTGATAAATTACTTAAATAAAACCAGGGGCCATGAATTAACAGTATCGTTTTGATTTCAGTTACACGGAGAAAGCCAGCACCCAGCCACTGACAGCTTCTCAGTCAATCCCAGCCAGTGACTGATCCTCAGCCACTCACAGCCATTGACAGCCGGTGAAAAACGTTTGCTGTAACTACTTGACACACTGTCATATATTTCAAGGTCGAGAGAAAACAGCTGACAGAATGGGGCAGACACAAAGCAACTTCGATCTGAACTCTGTCGTAGAATTGATCCAAAAGTCTACGTCAATGAATAAGGCTCACTTGGAGGCGACTATAAAAAACATGGGGACAACACAGTATGACCTCATACCCGATTTATTTAGCGATTTGTTGGTATTAATTCTGACCTTATTAATGGTAGCAAACATGGTATGTGGGTATACCCATGCTAAAAAAGTAAAGTCCGATGAGGATATGAAGATGTACGAGATAAGGAGTTTGAAATCAAAAATAGCGACGGAGGCTTTCAACCAAATTAAAAGTAGGAACCCTTTAGAACAGGGGAACTAATCAGGACGGTAAATTACTTTAATGACCAGGCAATCAACATTCAGGCGACAAATTGTATTATAATGCCTCATAAAAATCAATAAGCAAAATTAATATTAAAAGGTCAAGTAGCATTTAGGAAAAAATTTAAAAAAAGTCAAAATAAATTAGACCATTACTTCAAGTTTTTAATTTCAAGTTTGGGTAATTTTAAGTGAAAATTTAAAAAATAATCGTTTGCAATTGAATTTAATTTTAAGTTTAAATTTTTTTTCGATGTTAATTTTAATGTTTATTTTTATGGATTAAGACTGTCTCAAAATTTGATAATAAAAGATGATCAAAATTCATAAAAAAGAATATAAATTGATTAAAAAGTAATAATTTACGATATCGTAACATATGATAAATTATAACGAATAATCCTTTTTATCAATAAAGTAGGAATTTTATTAAAATAAAACAAAACTAAGTTAAGTAAAATATATTTTTATAATAAAACAATTTTTGAATTATAATTTTTTTTTAAATGTAAATGAAATAACAACTATGTGTAATATCAAATAGATTAGGCAAGTTTTACATTTATAAAATGAAAAAATTATTTATTTTGAACTGAGACATAGTAGGTAGGAATAACTTAGAATATTTAGTAATAAATAAAAAATATTGTTAAAGCAAAATGTAAGATTTTATAGGTAAGATAAAAATTTTATAAAAAATTTATTGATGCACTTTACTTCTGAAATATTTTTAGAATGAATTATACCTATATTTTTCAATTTGCTAATAATACACTTATAGCCGGTTCGAGAAATTTCAAGAGATCCAATACACAGGTTTCCACTAACAGAGTGCGCATCTGAACATTGTTAACTATTTGATTAACAATGTGCAGACAGGCCAGCTGGTAGTTTTGGAAAATGTGAATTGTAACTTTGAAATTTTCGGAAGGGGGGAGCGATGTAGTGATGCAAACACATTATTTGTGTATAACTGCTCTCGAAAACCTATATGATTATGTGTAATGAACATTCAAAATCAGTTACCATTTGACTCGCATGAGATAAACATCTAATCTCAAGTCTTAGTTTGTGAGACAATTACTTGTGAGTGTTTTAGTGAAGTGCATAGTGCAGTTATATAGTTATCTGCTTGATACAGAAACCATATAAACAAGGTGGTTCTAGGGCATGGCAATGAGTATTTTGTAGAGAGAGATAAACTGAGTAAAAAGGAATCTGAAATATAAGATAAAAGAGTAGGATTCTGATCACACGTAACCCACACAGTGGACCTTTATAAGGTTTCACAGTTGATGAGATAACCCAGAGGGCGTCCATCACAAGTTGGGTTCTAGGTATATTTCACCCCGGTGAAATCCACCTCGGTATATTCCACCCCGGTATATTCCACTCTAGATATATTCCACCACGGTAAATTCCACCCTTCTGACAATGCTCATTTGGGTGACAATAAATATTCAAATATTTTATTTTTAGATTGCCTTTTGTTAAATTATTCGTACCGATGAAAAAATAACTCGGACGATATCCTGAGACATTTTGACAATATTTAGGAGATAACTCAAGTCAATAAAATTCAATCCTAATAGAACTACAAATTTTCTTAATATTGCAGTTTATTTTAAAGCCTACGTGTTGAACTAGTTAATATTTATTCCTTTTTAACATGAAACTGCATATGTGCTCTTACAAAAATGTTGGATGAGGTGTGGAAGGGGTCGACTGGCAGAGACAACCCACTCAATGTTTTCGCTCTTTGCTAACAAGTTGATGTTTTGGATTCTAGGACCGAATTCCCCGTGGTCAAAATCTCTCCATATAAAAAGGAAATAACCTCCCAGTCTTAAAACCCTATACAATAATCCTCACCTCCCTATCGAAAACCTCCTGGTCAAATAAAAAAAATATATTTGGTCAAAAACCACCACTCTTACAAGAAGTTAAAATACCAAATGAAAAATGAAAAAAATATAACAAGAAGTACTATGTGACCTCATCTTACAATTAATATCGCTGTTGTGTTGGCGATGGGGAAGAAAATCAGCTTGTGATTGAGGATCTAAATACCTCAACCGATAAAGAGCGTTCAAACAACTTTTATTTCTGCTGTTCTGTTACATATTTAGTGAAAAATTAACTGCTTTTGATAAGTCAGCAAAAGGTTTAATTTGATACAGTGAAAATGCAAGTTACCTAGTATTATATATAATATCATTAAATGACAAATATCAATAACTTACTAAAACCTTACCTGTAAAGTGGGGTGGAATTTACCGTGGTGGAATATACCTAGGGTGGAATATACCGGTGTGGAATATAGAGTGGTGGAATTTACCGGGGTTGAATATACTGGGGTGGAATATACCGCTCACCCTTTTAGTTCATACACAAATCCCTCTTAATCATCTCAACAAGTTAACTACTCCACCATGGCAACAAAGCTTGAGGTGAATCATTAACACTCAATAAATTCACATGATCGTAGCTTCCTTTTTCCTGCATTTCTGCAGTTATTTATTATGCTCAGCAGATTTTGGTGCATCGAGATGATGAAGAGCAATAATTCTATACTGCAGTGAGCAGTTATTGTGTAAATGAGTTTAGGATGTTAGACTAACTGAGAGAGGGGGTTGGAGAAATGTTTATTAAGGAGAGAGATTGATGAAGATACAATTGTGAATGATTCTGAAGAAAATGTGAGGCTTTTTCACTGTTACTATACTATTATGTAAACAGCTAATGTAAGAAAAAAGTTATGAAAAAGGTATTATTTTGTACAGAGCCTGAATGCATTGTGATTATATAGGAACATTCAACACAAATATTCGAAAGAAAAGTAACTCCACCTTCCAATAAGTGACAGTTTGGGATTCATAACACATCGTAAATTTCAATAAAAATAACAAAACTCATTTTCGAAGGTCTGATAATAACTTTATATTATTATTCAAGGATGAATTTGATGAACTGTGAAGAAACCTTAACTCAATCAGACCAACTCAAAATTATCCATGAACATAAAACAGTGGACTATGAATCAAAAACAGTATTTCCTGATAAAACTGTTCGGCAGGATTTTGCACTCACACCTTTTCATTTAGCACTTAAAGTTTTCTGATAAAGAATATGCCTAAATCCACGATGCAGTAAATACTCTCAATAATTGTCGTTACTTACAGTATTTACTCAATGAAGAAGCAATTTCATCCACCTCTGATAACGGTGTGTAACGTGTTTTCAGTATTCAATATAATGGAATTTTCATCTCTGTTTTCAATGATACAGATGTGAATGGTTATAATTGTTTGATATACTTCATTTCATTTTCAGTACTGATTTTTCGAATTAACCTAATGCAGAAAATATTCTTCACGCACGATGGAAAGTTTCCAAAAAGGTGTATTAACAGAGGTTCAAGTGGCAACATGGAAATTATGTGGCCACCAAGATCATCTCTTATTATCACTTCTTGTTTGTTTTTACATTGGGATTTCACTAGGAATTTTACCTGTTGGATTTGGAGATTACCTGCGATATCAACATTGCTTTAATATACTTGCAAACACATAAGTAGCAATTAATAATGACTGTCATAATAAGTACAATATTTAGTATCACAGACTCATCATATTAGGCTGATGAAATAAAAACAGAGGCAATCTTTACTTGGATTCAATAACAGAAAAAAAAATAACAATTCAAATTTTGGAACAGATTTTCCTAATCATATGATTCAGTTTACATGTATTTTAGAAAGCAACATATACTAAGAATGGCCTAACACTCTAACAAGTGATAATATAATGAAATGCTAACAGTAATCATTATTAACAATTAACAACAATGCAAACTTTTTATAATACATTTATATTGATAACATATAACACCTTCACCCTTTAAAAGTTGCAAATTTAATTTTTCCTTTGGTACTTCGCACAAATTTTTAATCTTAGACAAGACTACCAGAATTAGGGACACCCTACTCAGAATTTCCCACCATTTTCCAAGCAGGTGGCTCTCTATTGTTACTTCCTGTAACATTTGGTGTGACTACTTCACTCAAATGATTTGGATCATCTACAGTTATTTTATACACTATCAGATTGGCGAGAGTGACTCGTTCCGACAGTTCTAAGTCGGAATGTGTTGTGGATTTTACTGCCACCTTCAACCATATAGTGGAATTCACCCTCTTTTCTTTTGATGGTTTTACTACGCATCATCACACGAGATCCTACTTCAAAAGGAGTTACTGATTTATAATAATATTCCTGGCTTTTATTGTTTTTTACTACCAATGTGCTAGGAAAAGGAAGGTTTTAATAAATGTAAATAATTATGCAACTGTCTCCTGTTCATCAAATATGAAGAAGAATAACCTGTCACAGAGTGTGGGTCAGAGCGGTAAGTTAATAGAAAATTTAGGGAGGAATTTTCTTAGTAACTTGCAGAAGGGGCAGACCTTTTAACAAAGTTCTTAAATATTTGAACGAAATGCTCAGCCTCACCGTTTGTCTTTGGGTACTAAGGGACACTTTTAGTGTGTACAATATTACACTCCTTCATGAACAGGACAAATTCCTCTGTAACAAAATGGGACCATTGTCACTTACCACACGGACTGAAACTAAATGTCAAGAAGACAAATGTCTGAGTCATATTAAATGAATTAGTACCATTCATATATATTATTCCGGGACAATTACTATAAGCATAAATAGCAATGAAAGTAGTTGGGCCACGAACACTCGAACAGTAATCGTTATTAACAATTAACAACAGTGTTATCTCTATAAAATACAGTACCCAATGAGTTTAGGAAAAATTGTTAGGTATTTGCAGATGAAACTTTTCTAAAGTTTCGGTAGCAGGAAATTTAGTTCTCGGAATATTCGTTCTGGAAATTCCAGTTTTGCAAATTTCGATCTTGGTATTATAAATGGCACCTCAACAAAATGGCCGTCATGTAGTTTGTTGTATCTGCTGGTTTGTAGTATTGGCAAGTGGGCTCAAGGGGTGTCACGCACCCCTTTACATCCAATTCATAAGTTTCATTTGTACCTCTGACCAATTATTCCGAGACCGAATTTCCCACTCAAATCTCATATAAAATCATTTTACAACGGGCAATGATTTTATCCATTTTATTATCCATGCACATTTTATTATCCATAATTTCAACTTTTTCTATTATTGTTCTTTAATAATATCATTATAAAATGAGACAAAATTTTCAGAGGCCAAATATTATGTGAGCAAATTTTCCAAGACTGAGTTTTCCTCGAACGAAATATTACATAACTCTGGAGATTCATTATATAATATATACCCGTCTAAGTATATTCATTGAAAATAATAGCCTGCGAAAAAATTTAAATATAGTATAAATTCAGTCGAATATACTCTATAGTAATTATATTCTAGTTTTTCTAATGTTTTGAACCAAACGAATTTAAATGGAACAAATATTATGGAAGTCATATAATTTTAAAATGTGCAAGACTATAATAAATGTATTAGATACAAATTTGGAACTCTCATCTAAGTTAAGCAAATACAAATAATTCTGCTTTCGAACTAATAAATTTGTATATATATATATACATACAATCACAGTAATGGTATTCGAAAGTCCTTTTATTTCCAGTCAAATCTCTACTCTTCATGACAAGTATCAGAGTAACTGATTTTTATTGTATTGTCTGTTCTATTTACTTTGTACAACACTCAGAACCTCTTTGTAGAGCTGACAGCGAAGATCTCGAGTGCTGTTATTGTTCTGACACAAATACACTCACTGGCCTATTGGCCTTTATTGGGGACTGGTGCTGTTGTTCGAGAAGCCTTCAAGCACATAGATATAAAAGGGATGATGCTCCCAAAATCTCTCCGTGAAAATTGGTTCATTAGAAATCGTTTGAAGTTAATTTAGTTATGATCACTTAAAGAACAGTTTAAATTTATTGGTTAATTAAATAGCTATGTGTTGCTTCTTTCTTACTTAATTTATACAAAATAAATTGAAATTTAATAACAAATAATCTGAACTAAACTCCTTTCCTACTTTAAAAATATATTTCTACTCTCAATAGAAAAAATATGTGAAGAACCAATCAATCGTAATTTTACGTAATAATTTTTAAATTATTAAATAATTTATCATGTAATGATGTAACATTCAATTCTCCTAAATTATTGTTACTTGTTGACCTAACGACTGACTTTAAAATGTCTCACTGCTCTATTGTTATACACATTGCTAAGATTATAAATTGATTATTTAATCACAAAATTGAAAGTTCTATTTCAGGTTTCAAGTTTCCGGATAGAAACATTTCAATTCTTCATCAGGAGAAAGGTGGGAAACCTGGACTTAATAATAAATTTTATGACCAATTGTTGTAGTTGGATTATTTATTATTATATTAATTATTGAAATAAGAAACCAAAATTTGAAAATTTGTTACTATCTATAGCTATTACTGACAACATTAATTTTTTTAGAATAATGATTTTACTTTTTTCATATCTGTAACTAACATTTAGAGGCGCGATAAAAAAGGATCATCCTCTATAGCTATATTTCTATTTATTTTTCATTAAGCGGAAAAAAAATCAACGTTGAATTTAAATTAATAATATGGATTACACGTTGAGTTTAATTTTTTTCCCACGACATTGCTGAAGAATTGTGTTAACCATATCATCTGACATTAGGAAAATGCAATGAACTTTTAATGTTACTATCACCTTATTTTAACGGCAATATTGTTAATTGATATGAAAATGTTAATATTTTTGAGATAAGAATATAAGAGATATGAAATGATTATAGCCCTTATGTATAAAAAGAATATCTCTCAATCGTAATTAACAATCATTTAAAAACCCTTATACAGGTAAAGCTCTTAGAACGCACAATACATGTACCGGAAAAGCGTTGGCTGTAACGATCAGCGTTGGTGGCAGCGATCAGCGTTCGTTGTAACAATAAGCGTTCGTTGTTATGATACATTATTTAGTTTAGTTGGGGATTTAAACTTTCTATGGTTTTTTAACAGCATTTCAAAGAAACATTAATGAAGGTAAAAAATCTCTAATATCATTAATAGAAAATTTTAATGAAAATCTTTTAACATTTAAATAACTTACTTATATAATTAATTAGAATCTCTTCTACGAGTTAGAATAGTTAAACATTATAATCAAAGAAATTTTATTGGGAACGGGTAACTAGATTAAAATACTTAACAAAAACTGAAAACATTATATTAAAGTGTTGATTTTACTTGTTTAAATTGTAATACAGTTCTGAATATAATAAATGTTTGATTAGATATTTGGTAGATGAATGAAAAGTATGCTAAACAATATTATTTAAAAAGTTCGTTGTAGTTATCTGCAGTCCATTAAAACGAACAATTTTTGTCCTTTATAGGGGTGTATGGTCAAAGATCTCCTGTTGTAAAAGCTTTAAATGTAGTCTTTCATTTCGTCAAAAATACCTGACAAAAATGAAAACGACAAACTGAATATCTGAAATTAAGATATTTTACGATAAAATATGATCAATATACTTACCGTAAATGATGATATGATGAATAAAAGGTTTACTTTCTTGCAACACGAAAAATTCTAAGTCAATTTCCGTGAAGATATTCAAGCGGAAGAAGCTACCGTATAAAGTTATAAACAAACGTGCTTTATCGACACTGGAGAAAAAAAAAGGAGAAGAAAAATGACAGGAGGAAAAAGGGAAACTTCAGTCATATTGCCATATCTCGTCAGTTTTGTATCTACTGGTTTTATTCTATTGAAATGGATATTGATAATTTTACTGTATATACTTGACAATATGTCCATATGCTTTCATTATTCAGTTAATTTCCTCCAATTTTCATCTCCACCTTGACTTTTTTTTCAGCGTGTTCCACGCTATGAATTGAGCCTAAACGATTCTTGTTTTCTTATGGTTTTGTTTGATGTACATTGTGCAAGTGATAGATGAGTATCTATCTTCAATTGCTTATTTCTCAAAAAGACAACAATTTTTAATTAAAAACAAGAAAATACACTATTTACAGAAGACATTTTCTCAAGGAATTTCTTCACTCCAGAAAAACAAAAAACAAATTATAAACAAATAATAAAACTGTATAATGAAATTTAAATTTAATTCAAATCACATTATAAAGATGTGAGCTACATGGTTCACATCTTTATAATTCATAAAAAAACTAATATCGAACCAATTTGCTGTTGTATGTCGTGTAGGACTCGGTTGCCATTTACACACCATTACCTATCGTTGGACACTTCGAACGCTCTATTGATCATTAGTAATTTTATAGTGACTCTGAATAAAAGTGTAAGACGTCAAAAACATTATCTTCAAAAAAATCAAATTATATTTTGTACTTATAATGAAATTTTAGAAAGCCATAGCATTCACTCCTTTGTGTTAAAAATTTCATTTTTTGGCAAAAGAGTCAATTTGAATAATTTAGTAAAGAATGAAAGCCCGATTATAGATATAATGATGCCACTTGGGATAAAAATACAATGGACTCTGAAGATGTTAACATCAAACATTGATCCTCGTGTGTAGTCATTATTAGATTCAATTCAAAAGACATTTCGAAGGCTCATATTTCCTTTGACCCAAAACTGAAATAATGACTAAGTTACGAAAATGTAACTGTTCCAATTAATTGATACTTTCGATGATACTTTTAAATGACAACTTCATATCATACACGTTACTAAAATGGTAAAATAACAGTCTTTATTATAAATATGTATTTCCGCAGGTTAGCAGAAGGTTGTATGTATTTGTAACCATAGAGTTTATGTGGTCGTCAGATCATTTTTTTGAGAGTGAACAAAAATTGATTTTGTGCATTTTGTCCTTTTAAAACAGTTGTGTACTGTACAAACAAAGTTACTCTTCGATTTCTCTAATAAATTAAACTTTATCCTGATTTCGTAGGGGAAATATTTCAGCTTGCGGATAACAGGCGTATTATCCCTTTAAAGTATTCATATTGACCTATCATGACATAATGTCTCTGCCCACTACCAGAGTACTGCGAGCCTAAATGAGTGTATGAGTATCTATTGTGAGTTATATGCCTAGCGTCCCCTAGTGATATCCTTTTCTTTTTTGGAAATTTAGTTAGTGTAGTTTAATTACATTAGAGTAGTCTTATCCTAATATTTGATTACCCCTCCATTATGGAGATATCCTCATGCTGTCTTGTAAGTGGAGAAATTCTGATGTTTAACTTATTAACTCCTGCTGCTTAATGAGTGAAATTTGTGACGGTGATGATCCTCTATCATTATACTATTAGAAAAAAAAAATGAAAAGAGAATAAAGAAATGCCTCTCATGTAATGGCGTTTTGAATGTACTGCCACAACCTTACCAATTTGGGATTTTCCTCTTTTGGAAATATTGTTACACTTTTTTTCAAAATATCAGCAAATAGCACTTACATCTCTTCTATTAATTTAACAATTGATTATTATGAATCAGTTTTTCTTAGAAGAAAACAAATTCTTTCAAGTATTTTAGTAAAATAAGATTTATAGTATAAAGTTTCCAATTTTGTCTCTCGTATAGATTTAAGAATGGGGCTCTCTACATATATCTTCTAGTCATCTATAAAACATGTTCAAGAAATATATCTAATTTCAAAAGCCGAATGTATAATATATATTTGAAAATTCCTATAAAAAATAGCTCTATTGTACCATACAGCTAAACTATGATACATCTCTCATCTCTTTCATATTAAAGAACATCTGCATCTTCTAGTCATCTGTTTGAGAATTTTAAAGTCGCTTTATTACTCTCAATCCATCACTGTTCACATTCGTGAGTTACAAACATTAATTTGACACGGCCGGGCAGGTAACAAAAATACATCCAATTTACTCTATTACTATGAACTTTATAGGATCCATTATTATTTATCACCAGTTTAGAGTAAAAACCTACTACGTCATTTTCAGACATGAAGGTAATTTGTAGGCCATACACTGAAAAGCAAATGAACAAGTATTTTACCTTTAGCTACTCTTAGTTTCAAAATATACTTGATGAAATAAATACTCTAAGTTTTAAAATAAAGTAGAAAAACTCAAAGATTCCTTTTAACATAATAACCTTATTCTAGATTCGTGTCTCAATATAATATAGGTCTTAGCTTATCAACAGTTGTATCTATATTGCTTCCTATATAATCATCCAAAAGTAAACACTCCATTTACCTTAATGTCAATTTATATCATGTTGCAAAAGGTTTTTTGTAATTAGTCGATGTGGAGTTGATCGGTATATACTTAATCAAAATTAAATGACTACAAATCTACTAATTATTCTAGTCATTTTAGTTTGCTCTCCAAACTGCTTCGGTAAATTAAAATGAAAGACGATTAGTGAATGTTTATTTTTATAATTTATCATAATCTCGAAAACAAACAGAGTTGATATTGTACTAAATACTTCCATTAACAAATTTTCTGTTCTCTGTTATATCAACAAACTCTTTATAAATAATTTAACGCATAGATAATAATTATCTTAGCTATTTAATATATATTGTTTTGTGCCTGTTGCACTGCCCGTAGCGACGACTGTAATATTATATTACTGACATAGCAGTTTTGGCTAAGGCGTCCATCTGCGCTAGCCAATTTGGAGCAGGTGCCCTGAGTAGTTCTGCACGGTTATGACGGAGTAGAATATTAGCACCGAAAGCGGTCCTTTTGGTACCCTAGCTGCGGTCTCGATACTCCCTGACTGCCGTAGTGACTACTCCGATCGGCTTGACCACTGCCTCGAACTAGCTCCAATTTTCAATTGAGCTCTATAAAAAAAAAATCAAGATATTCCTGTGTGAGCTGAAACTCAATCGGGGAGATTAAGTTTCCTGACTGAAGAGGTCTAAATTGGTGTAAAACTTTGGAAAATCAAATACGAATTAACATTATGTATTTGTTCTTTATAGCTTTAGCTGTTCTGTAGCTTTAGCGCCGATTATTTCAGATTTATAGGAATAGATGCAAGTTCCCAGTTAGCAAAATTTTTTGTCGCAATATTGCCATAATATTGTTATATTATTGAGACAATGATGCCTCAAGTAATTTGAAGCAAATTGTCAGGGTTTGTCAGGTTTAAGATCAGCGCAGCAAGTGTTTTGGTGCTTACTGAATGTGTGTAGTTAATAACTGAATAAACTTAATCGATATTGAGAAAAATATACTTGAAGCAAATACTATAGGGCTTATGCATATTAAATATTGTATGATTTATCATAAATAAGAAGTAAACTTTATTCCTTTTTTTTTCTATACTGAAACTAACTTACGATATAAATATAATACTTGATTAATTTTTTCTTGAAACCTATTCAATTGTTTATTTTTTCAATGTTGCATCCAAACAATATATTGTAAATTTGATTACTTAAAATTCTTCAAGAAGATGACAATCGTTTTAATGACGTCAGTTTCAATTTTTTACTTTCAGTATGGGCCTCAAAAATGTTTCCTCTTTTTCAAATACTTATAAATTGTTAACCAATGCACGAAAAAACTGAAACTTGGGTCTCTTTTTCTCTGCCTCGTATTGTACTATTAACAGGTAAAAACTATTTTGAACTGATGGACGTAGTTTAAGAACAGGTAAGCAAAGAGTGAGGGTGACTATTTTTGTCATTGTGCGAAGGTTATACTTAAAGCTAACTCTGTGATTTTACTTATTAAAAGGCAGTGCATAAAAGGGGAAAAAATATATTGGTAGACATTATAATATAGGGTGCTTACACTTCTTCCTTGGAAAATATTTTGAAATAGAACAACTTCAGTGACATTTTTTCTCATCAAAGTTTTCACTATGAATATTCGTTCTTCGGTTGTTCATTGCATGGTTGAGGCTCGTTTCACACTTGCATTTTTAACAGCGCGGAAAAGTTCTCCTAAAATGTGTTCACATATGCGTTTCTTAATCGTTGAAGTAAAAATTTAATGTGAATATTCCACCATCGATAAGAATAAACGCAAGTGTAAACACATTTCAAGAAGAGCTTTTTTCCGCAGTGTTAAAAATGCAAGTGTGTAGCGGGCCTTTGACTTCAATGAGATCAAAATGTCACTGAAGTTGTTCTATTTCAAAATAGTTTCCAATGAACAAGTGTGAGCACCTTTTATTATAATGTCTACCATTGACAAAAATAATCACCCTTACTTTTTAGTTACCTGTTCTCAAAGTATGTCAATCAGTTCAAAATGTTTTTACCTGTCAATAGTACAATAAGAGGCGGAGGAAAAGAGACCAACATAGAGTTTTTTCATGCATTGGTTAACGATTTATAAGTATTTGAAAAAGCGGAAACATTTTTGCGGCCCATACTGTATATATGGTGATTCTCCAATAAAATAAAATTTATCCATTGTTTGTTCTCTTCAATTTAAATTCCATTTGATACATCAAAATACATTAGATATCTGTTGAATTATAAGCTAAGTATTATAGATAAGAAATATAGTTATATTTCTAATTATTGCTCGAAAAGTATATTTAATTCTTATATAAGGGCTTGAACGCTTAATTTTTAATGAGCTTTCAATATTCTAATGTAAGTATTTATTTAACTATTAATTCAATAAGATGTTTCAATTCGAATCTATGAGAACTTTAATTTATTTGCTATGCCAAAATACGCTTAAGTTCTAAATGAAAACCAAAGTTGGTCAATTAGAACCGCCCTCTACCTGGTGATGTCTTTTCCCAGTGATGGGGGAGTTATTTGTCTGGTATTTACTTGACATAGTCTCCAAACTAATAGAATGCAATTAAGAGATCAACTTGATAGCTAATGAGCCCAGAAAAGGTGCTAATGTAACTGCAGCTAAGTCACAAGAAACTATGAAGACATACATTAAGTTTCAAGTAGATGGTTGGACGAAATATGGTGAAATTTAAATCATGTCAATTTTCCAATCCATTTTTTCTTCTGGGCAGCATATTTATATATTTCCAAGTTTCTATCAAACGCTGAAATTACCAACATCTTGTTTGATGACACGATTGAAAATAGTGGAGATGAAAATCATAAGATTGTAACAATAACAATCGATAATCATAGGTATAGAAAGAAATACAGCTTGGTACCTGCTAAATACACATCAGTCAAAACGTTGTCATGGAGAACACATCACG
>CANNZV010004569.1:0-39099 GCA_947561585.1 Caprella mutica
GCAATGTTGTGACAATATTGGCAATGTTGTGACGATATTGGCAATGTTGTAACAATATTGGCAATGTTGTAACAATATTGGCAATGTTGAAATAATATTGGCAATGTTGTAACAATATTGGCAATGTTGAAATAATATTGGTAATGTTGTGACAATATTGGTAATGTTGTAACAATATTGGCAATGTTGTAACAATATTGGCAATGTTGTAACAATATTGGCAATGTTGTAACAATATTGGCAATATTGTGACAATATTGGTAATGTTGTGACGATATTGGCAATGTTGTGACGATATTGGTAATGTTGTAACAATATTGGCAATGTTGTGACAATATTGGCAATGTTGTAACAATATTGGCAATGTTGTGACGATATTGGCAATGTTGTAACAATATTGGCAATGTTGAAATAATATTGGTAATGTTGTGACAATATTGGCAATGTTGAAACAATATTGGCAATGTTGAAACAATATTGCCAATGTTGTAACAATATTGCCTATGTTGTTATTCTGACAGTAGCAGGTTTCATAGAAAAATTTAAGGCTTAGACGAATTTTTTCAGGTTTCAAAGAACGGTTGTGGGTTTGGCAGAACAATTTCAGGTTTGATCCAACTCTTGTTAGTTTTAGACGAAGGAAGTGGGTTCAGTCGAATGACGTCATTGGATTAATGTTGTGTTCTGATAGTTAAGGTTTGAACGAGAGAAAAGTGAGTTGCCAATTCGTATTATTGAGATGCCAAGTACTGAATTATTAATCCAGATGGTTGTATTGGTATATGTTGCCATATAGGAAGTGTTTTATTCATTGGAAATGTGGTTAACCGTTACTATATCGTGCATTAGACAAATTTTAATAGATTTAGAAGTATAAGAGATTCCTCTCTTCTATAAATGAGAGGAGTGTGATAGACTCCTCTCTTCTATGAATAAGAGGAGTGTGATAGACTCCTCTCTTCTAGAAATGAGAGGAGTGTGAGACTCCTCTCTTCTATAATTGAGAGGAGTGTGATAGACTCCTCTCTTTTAGAAATGAGAGGAGTGTGAGACTTCTCTCTTCTATAAATGAGAGGAGTGTGATAGACTCCTCTCTTCTAGAAATGAGAGGAGTGTGAGACTCATCTCTTCTATAATTGAGAGGAGTGTGATAGACTCCTCTCTTCTATGAATGAGAGGAGTGTGAGTGACTCCTCTCTTCTATAAATGAGAGGAGAGTGAGAGACTCCTCTCTTCTATGAATGAGAGGAGTGTGAGAGACTCCTCTCTTCTAGAAATGAGAAGATTGTGAGTAACTCCTCTCTTCTATAAATGAGAGGAGTGTGAAAGACTCCTCTCTTCCATAAATGAGAGGAGTTTGAGAGACCCCCTCTCTTTTTTAAATAAAAGGAGTGTGTCTCCTCTCTTATAGAACTCTGAATCCATATTCATTCGCATCTTCTGTTGCAACATAATTGGGTTTGGCAGAATGAATTTTCTTCTTTGCTATTAAAAATTATTTAAGCCTGTGAGTGGAAATTTATTTTTATTTGTATCATGAACATTTCATAAGGATCCGGTATTGAATACTTTTGAAATAAAATTTACCATTTAATGTCACATGTCATCGCATTCTCTTAAACGGGTTTAGACGAAAACAATTGCCGCTTCCTGCCAAACCTCTATATTCATATAAGATGACTTCATGCAGTTTTTGAACTTCGATCGGCTTAATTCAATATTTTTTGTGTTCATTAATGTGTACTTATGCTTATACGATGCTTCAAACAAGTGCTCAATCTCTTATTGGAGCTTAATTCAGTTGAGACGGCTTAATTCGGCCAAACCCAATTCTGTTGCAAAAATTGATACCTGATTGTGAAATTAAAAGAATTCCTACGTGGAAAGTAAGAAGCCTATGTACTTGAAACTTTATCAAAACTTGTATCATGGAGTAATCTAGTATAGATAAATATTTCATGGCATTCCATGGCTTCCCTTTCGAAATATTCACAAAATATCAAAAAGTTCAAATCACTCTTCCAGGTGAAGATAGAAGCCAACAGAAGGCCTAATAATGTTAGATCACATTTTTTGGAAAAATTGAGATCAATTAAAAAGCTTTTGATATATAATGATATAACGTATGTGACTCCTCTCTTCCATAAATGAGAGGAGTGTGAGATACTCCTCTCTTCTATAAATGAGAGGAGTGTGAGAGACTCCTCTCTTCTATGAATAAGAGGAGTGTGAGAGACTCCTCTCTTCTATGAATAAGAGGAGTGTGAGAGACTCCTCTCTTCTATAAATGAGAGGAGTGTGAGAGACTCCTCTCTTCTTTAAATGAGAAGAGTGTGAGAGACTCCTCTCTTCTATAAATGAGAGGAGTGTGAGAGACTCATCTCTTTTATAAATGAGAGGAGTGTGAGAGACCCCTCTCTTCTATAAATGAGAGGAGTGTGAGAGACTCATCTCTTCTATAAATGAGAGGAGTGTGAGAGACTCATCTCTTCTATAAATGAGAGGAGTGTGAGAGACTCCTCTCTTCTATAAATGAGAGGAGTGTGAGAGACTCATCTCTTCTATAAATGAGAGGAGTGTGAGAGACTCCTCTCTTCTATAAATGAGAGGAGTGTGAGAGACCCCTCTCTTCTATAAATGAGAGGAGTGTGAGAGACTCCTCTTTTCTATAAATGAGAGGAGTGTGAGAGACCCCTCTTTTCTATAAATGAGAGGAGTGTGAGAGACCCCTCTCTTCTATAAATGAGAGGAATGTGAGTGACCCCTCTATTCTGAATCCATATTCATTCGCATCTTCTGTTGCAACATAATTAGGTTTGACAGAATGAAACTTATTCTTTGCTATTAGGAATCATTCAAGCCTGTGATTGAAAAAGAAAATTATTTGTAACATGAACAGTTCGTATAGATCCAGTATTGAATACATTTTGAAATAAAATTGACCATTAAATGTCACATGTCATCGCATTCTCTTAAACGGGTTTAGACGAAAATAATTGCCGCTTCCTGCCAAACCTCTATATTCATATGAGATGACTTCATGCAGTTTTTGAACTCCGATCGGCTTAATTCTTATTTTTTTGTATTCACCAATGTGTAGTCTTGCATATACGATACTTCAAACAAGTGCTCAATCTCTTATTGGAGCTTAATTCAGTTGAGAATCCCTGATTCGGCCAAACCTAATTTTGTTGTAAAAATTGATATCTGATTGAGAAATTAAAAGAATTCCTACGTTGAAAGTGTAAAGCCCATGTACTTGAAACTTTAACAAAACTTGTATCATGGAGTAATCTAGTATAGATAAATATTTCATGGCATTCCATGGCTTCCCTTTCGAAATATTCACAAAATATCAAAAAGTTCAAATCACTCTTCCAGGTGAAGATAGAAGCCAAGAGAAGGCCTAATAATGTTAGATCACATTTTTTGGAAAAATTGAGATCAATTAAAAAGCTTCTGATATATAATGATATGTAAAGTGTTACCTAATTATGAATATAAAGAAAAGAGAGCTCTATCTATGTACCATACGTGTTTTTGAGGGCTTTTTATAACGAAGTTCTGAGAGGGAAAATAGGTTTAGCCGAAAATTCATTTTAGAATTGCTTAAAATGATATAATAGAAGGTGAAGCGTCGCAAATTTCATATAATATTATGTATCTTAACTCATTCTATCAAGTGACACAAACAACACCTCACTAGAATAAGTTTTTAAGGTACTTATCGCTCCATTTATTAAATTCGTCCAGACCCACCATTTTGTCAGAGTCTGTTGTAACAATATTGGCAATGTTGTAACAATATTGCCAATGTTGTAACAATATTGGCAATGTTGTAACAATATTGGCAATGTTGAAACAATATTGGCAATGTTGTGACGATATTGGCAATGTTGTAACAATATTGGCAATATTGAAACAATATTGGCAATGTTGTAACAATATTGGCAATGTTGAAATAATATTGGCAATGTTGAAACAATATTGGCAATGTTGTAACAATATTGGCAATGTTGTGACAATATTGGTAATGTTGTGACGATATTGGCAATGTTGTAACAATATTGGCAATATTGAAACAATATTGGCAATGTTGTAACAATATTGGCAATGCTGAAATAATATTGGTAATGTTGTGACAATATTGGTAATGTTGTAACAATATTGGCAATGTTGTAACAATATTGGCAATGTTGTAACAATATTGGTAATGTTGTGACAATATTGGCAATGTTGTGACAATATTGGCAATGTTGTGACGATATTGGCAATGTTGTAACAATATTGGCAATATTGAAACAATATTGGCAATGTTGTGACGATATTGGCAATGTTGTAACAATATTGGCAATATTGAAACAATATTGGCAATGTTGTAATAATATTGGCAATGTTGAAATAATATTGGTAATGTTGTGACAATATTGGTAATGTTGTAACAATATTGGCAATGTTGTAACAATATTGGCAATGTTGTAACAATATTGGCAATGTTGTAACAATATTGGCAATGTTGTGAAAATATTGGCAATGTTGTGACAATATTGGCAATGTTGTAACAATATTGGCAATGTTGTGACAATATTGGCAATGTTGTGACAATATTGGCAATGTTGTGACGATATTGGCAATGTTGTAACAATATTGGCAATGTTGTAACAATATTGGCAATGTTGAAATAATATTGGCAATGTTGTAACAATATTGGCAATGTTGAAATAATATTGGTAATGTTGTGACAATATTGGTAATGTTGTAACAATATTGGCAATGTTGTAACAATATTGGCAATGTTGTAACAATATTGGCAATGTTGTAACAATATTGGCAATATTGTGACAATATTGGTAATGTTGTGACGATATTGGCAATGTTGTGACGATATTGGCAATGTTGTAACAATATTGGCAATGTTGTGACAATATTGGCAATGTTGTAACAATATTGGCAATGTTGTGACGATATTGGCAATGTTGTAACAATATTGGCAATGTTGAAATAATATTGGTAATGTTGTGACAATATTGGCAATGTTGAAACAATATTGGCAATGTTGAAACAATATTGCCAATGTTGTAACAATACTGGCAATGTTGTAACAATATTGCCTATGTTGTAACAATATTGGCAATGTTGTAACAATATTGCCAATGTTGTAACAATATTGGCAATGTTGTAACAATATTGGCAATGTTGTAACAATATTGGCAATGTTGAAACAATATTGGCAATGTTGAAACAATATTGTCAATGTTGTGACAATATTGGTAATGTAGTGACAATATTGGTAATGTTGTAACAATATTGGCAATGTTGTGACAATATTGGCAATGTTGTGACAATATTGGCAATGTTGTGACGATATTGGCAATGTTGTAACAATATTGGCAATGTTGTAACAATATTGGCAATGTTGAAATAATATTGGCAATGTTGTAACAATATTGGCAATGTTGAAATAATATTGGTAATGTTGTGACAATATTGGTAATGTTGTAACAATATTGGCAATGTTGTAACAATATTGGCAATGTTGAAATAATATTGGTAATGTTGTGACAATATTGGCAATGTTGAAACAATATTGGCAATGTTGTAACAATATTGGCAATGTTGTAACAATATTGGCAATGTTGAAACAATATTGGCAATGTTGAAACAATATTGTCAATGTTGTGACAATATTGGTAATGTTGTAACAATATTTGTAATAATGCAATAACAGTATTAATATTGTAATAACAATATTATTAATGTCATAACATCTTTTGTAATGTTGTAAAAACAATATTGGGGCAATGTCAACCCAATGAACATTGCTATCCGAGTGCGTTTGCTACATTAATGTTTTATTTCACTTTAAAATTCGAATTATTTTTCTATTTATACATATCATTGCGAGAGTTCATATTGACGAATATATCATGATTATTTATGATAAAAAAAATAAAATGAAATAATTATTTAGAATATATTGATAGGGATGGATGACTGCACACATCGGATGACTTCAAGATGTGAAACCGTCCAATAACTAAGAGCTTATTCTAGTTCGTTTTTAGCAGTTAGGGTTAGTTACGAGTTATCGGTCAGTTCCACATTTCCGTTCATATTAGACGCAAAATATATAAAAATTGTTATGTATTTTTTTTAATAATAAAAAAAAAACACGATATAGTAGTTTTATCTAATTTTTTTTGTATAGTTTATTCTTATATGACCGAAAATGTTGAATCATCCGATAATTCGTAAGTTACCCCAGTTCTTTTTTATTCAGTATACCCTAATTTCTTGTTCTTTATTTAAATTCTTCAAACGTTACGCCGGATATACGGCCTACACTTTCTTCAGCCTTAGGAACGCACGCCAAACCCACACAAAAAGTTGTAACCGATACCAAACAAAGTCAAACAACCTGTTCTCACTAGAGCGAGTTACTGGTACTTATATGAGCGACTGTATACACTATAATTCTTGTACTTCTATGAACGACTGTAATCAGTTGAAACCAGGTAGTTAGGTGACCGACTGTACTCATCAAAATTCCTGTTCTGTGAGCGACTGTACGTCTTATACTTCCTGTACTTCTGTGAACAACTGTACGCTTTTGAATTCCTGTACTTCTGTGAACAACTGTATGTTTTATAACTTCTGTACGTACTATCGGATAAGAGACTAATAGTTCCGATGGTACTTGCTTGACAATCTCATGTACCAAAGATGGTCAGTTGATCTAATTGTAGTACACAAATTAAATGGTTATTAAACTCTCTAGGATATATAAGTGTTGAATTAATATTTCTATTGCTTAAAAGGACGATATTTTGGCCCTCCATCAAACAGTTCCATTAAAAACTATTTTTAATTGATAATAATTATTCCTGATTGACTATTTTAACATAGAACAACTTAATCTAAAAATTTATACTAAACATTATATTAATAAAAGTATTTTTATGGACACCTCGGAGTGAGAATTATAAAGACTGAACATCGAGAATAAATAGACACAGAAAATGAGGAAGATTTCAATAGCCTTTTAGGAATAGACACCCTGTATATGCAGTGTACGCTAACTGTGATGATGTGAATGAAGTGGTTAACTAACCATCAGTGATGTGTGCGAAGTGGTGAAAGAAGTGGACATAACAAAAGGAGAACGTGATGAAAAATGTGTAATATTTAAAAATGGAGATACATTAAAAAAAAACACATAAAGGAAATATTGATAATTCCATTATATACATATTCAGCTAAATCTCAATATCAATAATGATAATTAAATAGTTGCAATAAGTATAAAACTTCAATGGTGAAATACCTACAATATTATTGGAGGAACTAACAATATTGCCCAAATATTGTAGCAATAGTGCCCAAATGTTTTGTAACAACATTGCCCAAGTATTGTAGTAATATTGCCCAAATATTGTAGCAATATTGCCCAAATATTGTAACAATATTGCCCTAACATTGTAACAATATTGTCCCAACATTGTAACGATATTGCCCCAACATTGTAACAATATTGTCCCAACATTGTAACAATATAGCCCCACTACTGTGACAATGTCAACCCAAAGAACCGTTGCTGTTTCTTGGTACATCAGCTGGATGTAGATGTGACCCTTGGTTCCTAACATCCAAGAGGTTCCCTTTCTATACAAGGGTAGATACCGCTGCAGGTACCATAGACACAGAGCTAGAAAGTAGATTGGATAGATATTGTACAACATAACGTACGGAATGTACAGATTGTAAGTTACATTTTACGAGGTGGTAGAAAAAAAGTATAAAGGTATATCAGTTAGAATTTATATAGATAGAAAAGAAACTTATTGTAACCTCGAAATATGTGGTGATTATCTGTAACTTATCCTCCTAATATGTGGTGATTATCTGTAACTTATCCTCCTAATATGTGGTGATTATCTGTAACTTATCCTCTAAATATGTGGTGATTATCTGTAACTTATCCTCTAAATATGTGGTGATTATCTGTAACTTATCCTCCAAATATGTGGTGATTATCTGTAACTTATACTCCAAATATGTGGTGATTATCTGTAACTTATCCTCCAAATATGTGGTGATTATCTGTAACTTATCCTCCAAATATGTGGTGATTATCTGTAACTTATTCTCCAAAAATGTGGTGATTATCTGTAACTTATTTTCCAAAAATGTGGTGATTATCTGTAACTTATCCTCCAAATATGTGGGGATTATCTGTAACTTATCCTCCAAATATTTGGTGATTATCTGTAACTTATCCTCCAAATATGTGGTGATTATCTGTAACTTATCCTCCAAATATGTGGTGATTATCTGTAACTTATTCTCCAAAAATGTGGTGATTATCTGTAACTTATTCTCCAAAAATGTGGTGATTATCTGTAACTTATCCTCCAAATATGTGGGGATTATCTGTAACTTATCCTCCAAATATTTGGTGATTATCTGTAACTTATCCTCCAAATATGTGGTGATTATCTGTAACTTATCCTCCAAATATGTGGTGATTATCTGTAACTTATTCTCCAAAAATGTGGTGATTATCTGTAACTTATCCTCCAAATATGTGGTGATTATCTGTAACTTATTCTCCAAAAATGTGGTGATAATCTGTAACTTATCCTCCAAATATGTGGTGATTATCTGTAACTTATCCTCCAAATATGTGGTGATTATCTGTAACTTATCCTCTAAATATGTGGTGATTATCTGTAACTTATCCTCCTAATATTGTCCACCATTTTATAATCTTTTAAAGTAACAATTTATTATATTGAATTATAATTCGATATAATAAATTGGTATATCATAAGGATTAGCTAACATTTAAGACCTCTTCTTTAACTACCGCAGTTGTTACTAGGGTTATTTGTATAAATTAATGTAAAACTATGACCATTACCGGTAGTGCAGTTACTTGCCCGTAATAAATACTGACGAGGAAATGACTTCAGTTTGTAGTCACTGTAAGTACATCAGTATGTAGATTCGAAAGTAAATATCATCTTTAGTCAGTGTAAGTAAATCGAAACGTTATGATGAACAGAATTGACTGTTAAAAAAGATTGGGGTACGTTACAAGTTATAGAAGTGATCCTCATTTTCGTTCATACAACTGCTAGAGAGTGAAATAAATCTCATTTTCGATTACATTTTCAATGTTTATTTACTGTATATAATTTTCAAATAAATATCATAGTTACATGTAAGCTTCATTGATTTTAAAAAATATTTGAGATGCACTTTATGTAATAAATAAATCTACATATTTATTTCAGCACCTTTCGTATAATAATATAATAATATTCCGTTGTTAACTGGTCATACAATAAGTTCGCTAGAAAACAAAGTTAGATTTATTTTTAATTTGAATGATAATTAATTATATGATACATTTATAAGAGATGATTTTTAACAAACGACACTACACGAGATGACATAGTATTAATAAATGTAGCCATAAAAGATTTATTGCTTTTATTTATTGCATATTTTATTCATTACTTTTATTTATTACATATTTTATTCATTACTTTTATTTATTACATATTTTATTCATTACTTTTATTTATTACATATTTTATTCATTACTTTTATTTATTGCATATTTTATTCATTACTTTTATTTATTGCATATTTTATTCATTACTTTTATTTATAACATATTTTATTCATTACTTTTATTTATTACATATTTCATTTATCTACTTTATTAATTACATATTTCATTAATTAATTTTAATTATTGCATACTTTATTTTTTACTTTCATTTATTACATATTTTATTTATTTACTTTATCTATTAGTTTTATTTGCAACACATTTCATTATTTTCAAAGTATTTATTCTTTTACCAGTAACCAATATATGTCAGTTAGTCTATTAATTCTCTTTGTGTAGTTTACATAATAACTTTTCACAGAATAATGTAAGAAATTGACTATTAAAAATATTAGAAAGTGAAAATATCAGTTTAATTGAATCGAGTTTTTAAGTTTATTCGTAAAACCAGTTTATTGGTTTGAAACAGAGATGAGTAATGAAATAATGGGAACATTTTACTGCTACTTTGCTAATATTAGATAATAGCAATGTACGAATTAATTGGGTAATATTAAGTATTTTCAATTTACAAACTAATTGGGTAATGTTATCTATTGTTAATTTACAAACTAATTGGGTAATGTTAATTATTATTATTAATTTGCAAATTAATTGGGTAATGTTAACTATTGTTATTTTACAAATTAATTGGGTAATGTTAACTATTGTTATTTTACAAATTAATTGGGTAATGTTAACTATTGTTATTTTACAAATTAATTGGGTAATGTTAAATATTGTTATTTTACAAATTAATTGGGTAATGTTAAATATTGTACTTTACTTTACTAATGTAATGTTAATTATTATTATTAATTCGATACTGCCAAACCTTCTAACATTAAACTTTCCTAATTTTTTCCCTTTATTCTCTTCTTAATTATCCATTTAATTTATCAATTTTCTTTATCAATTTTCTTAATTATTCATTTTCTTCATTTATATTAATTTTCTTCATTTATAATAATTTTCTCCATTATCACTTTCCTAAATAGAATAAGTTTAAATAATTGCCTACTAAATACTTTAAATATATTGAAGAGACTTCTTTGTGAATATATGCATTTTACTATCATTAAAACATATTTTTTACATTGTTTATGGAGTAAATTTTAATTGTCGGAAACGGTTTCACGTTTGTATGACCTGGTAAGAAAAAAATATGTAACAGTTTAAAATTTTTAAAATTTAAAATTCGACTATAATTATAATTTTATAGGGTAAGTTACGAATTATCGGTCAGTACTTCATCTTCGGTCATATAAGATAAAATAATATAAAATTGTTAATATTACACAGTGCTATCTAATATTATCCTTTTTATATTGTTTTTTCTTATATGTCCGATAATGTAGTACTGACCGATAATTCGTAACTTAGCCTAATACTAACCAGTTCATGGATGCCAATAGCAATAAAAATTAAATAATTGATATATCTCTTCTTTTCTGGATCGAAAATGTGAAACCGTTCGATAACTCGAAACTTACCTACATTTTCATTTTAATGTAATTTTGACTTTTAATATATTTGTATAATTAATTCTAAACTATTTTCGTATCTTTATTTCGTTTCAAATCAAAATAAAAGCAATAACTAATATAATTGCAATGACTAATAATTGCAATAACGAATATAATTGCAATGACTAATAATTGCAATAACGAATATAATTGCAATGACTAATAATTGCAATAACGAATATAATTGCAATGACTAATAATTGCAATAACGAATATAATTGCAATGACTAATAATTGCAATAACGAATATAATTGCAATGACTAATAATTGCAATAGCGAATATAATTGCAATGACTAATAATTGCAATAATTACTAATACCTATGATTGCAATTAGTAAAAATTGCAATAAATTATAATTGCAACAATAACTACTAATTTGCAATAACTAATAATTGTATAGCTAATAATTGCAATAACTAATAATTGTATAGCTAATAATTGTAATAAATGAAAACTGCAATAATTGATAATTAATAATTTCAATAACTAATAATTGCAACAACCAGTAACTTGCAATAATTAATATTTGCAATAACCTGACAAATAGCATAACAGACAAACAACTTTTTCCTGAGTGAATTAAGTGCTTTAAATAAATGAATTACTACATCATTCACAGGCAGCTTTTTAGTCCCAGTCATCGTTAGAGGGAAGGTCAAACTCATTCACTAACGAGCCTTTTACCTCCTCATTCACTGCATTCATTCCATACATTTCATATGGAAACAATGAGTAAATTAATATAAAAATAATCCATACTGAAGGTGGTCCGGGAAATAGTAAATTATATAATGAAAATCAAAGTTTTTATTCCGAATCTTTGGTGTTGAAAGTAATTTAATTAAATTTATTTATAAGTTAAAAGTAATATACATTAATCATCAATTCGTATTCACATTCAAATGTAATAATATTAAATAAAACTGAAAATGATAAAAAAAATTCATACCCTAAATTTAACAACGGGTTTCATTCAAGAGTGATTCATATTAGTTCCCTCAGATTATTTTACATCCAGGATATCAACGATGGAATTATCTTTGTATATGGAATAGTTTGGTTCATAAAATACTATTAACATTACCCCGGTTCTTAAGTTTTACCTGGTTCAACTAATTCATTCGCACCAACTGGTTCGCAAAAGAATGGTTCCGTGGCTGCACCAGTGAGAGTGGTCATATAAAAGAAAGTCTCTCCGGAGTTGACCTCAGACGTCTGTGGTTGTTCGAGTCGATAGCCAGATAGTGCCGTGTGATCGCTTGGTGCATTTCATCGTGACGCATTCTCCTCCTCTACTATCGTTCATAATGGTTCGTTGCTAATAATTTTAAGGAAGTGTTGAAGTGACAGTGATTTTGCCGTAATTTTTTAAGTGGAATAAGTGACCTGAGTGAGCAAAGAACTTTGATTGAAGTGTTTTCTTCCATCAATTCTATGTCATTTTGTCAAGCAAGCAGCGTGGAAATTGAAATCTGGAAACCAAGTGTAATATTTCGACGGTGTTCCGGATGGAGAAACCACTCATCCACCAGAGTAACCTTTGTGAAAATATCTGCAGGAGAAAGCGATGCACTCTGATTGTAGTCAAATATCGGGGTAAAAACTCAACGACCTACAAAAAAATAGAGAAAGTAAATGTCGGACCTAGTTGGGCAGTTTCACAATTTACCCGTCCGATGGGTAGTTACTGACTATAATAATCTCTAGCTTCATCTACTGATGTTGATTTAGCGAGTAGAAATGTAGGAGATTTTGGTCTCCGTGAACCACGATGATTATTTAAAACACTAAAGTGAACTTCATGTGTTCCATGATGCTAAGTTCACAAATCACAGTTTGCCAATTTTCTATTATCTTCAAATATTAAACAAATTGTCGGCATGAACCCACATCAATTTGAAAAAGTATTACAATTAGTAAAGTTTTCATTTTAGAAATGTGACATTGGTAATTTGTGAAAAATCATTAGAGATGCAGGGTTCTTTGTCTGTACATACGGACCTATATTCTAAAATCTTAAAAGGTATAATCCGAGCCATTTCAACAATAGAATTGATTCAATATAAATTATATGGAATTATATTGCGTTTTAATGTATATAATATCTAACTAGAACATCCACCATTATTAGCCGCCTATCAATTATTAGGGCCACAGTTTTAGGGCACGAAAATTAGAAACTAGGCAAACGGTAGTTATGGTCTATGAATATTGATTAAAACAGGAGAATATCTCCCAGTGAAAGAAAATCAACGAAAATAGTAAAGTCTTTCTACTAGATATGGAACGTTATATATGCAAATAATGAGGAATCTAAAATTAAGTTAGAGAGTTAAATTTCGGGTAAGTTCCGAATTATCGTGTATTTTAATTATCGATCGGTTTAATTAATCGACGGTTTAAATAATAATTACAATATTTTTTTCTTATATGACCGAAGATGTGAAACCGACCGATAATTCGAAACTTACCCGATTGCTCAACATTACCAGAATGACCACAAAGTCTTTTACCATTCTGTTTAGTCTTTCTAGAGCTTTCCAAACAATTCCTCAAGTTGGCTAGTGTGAATAGCTGCATTGTCACCCCTTAGATCATGTCTCAGGGCAATAAAAGCCTAAACACAGTCATTGCTGTTCCTTATGAGAACAGTGCAGATAACAGTAAATAAAGACTCAGACGCTAATGCAGACAACACTGATCGATAGATAGTCACAGTAAATGTACAAAGGATTTAACTTGCTAACAAACTACCAAATATTAGTACAACTTTTCTACTGCTCTATTATTGTTTAGGAATATGGATAAATTGTACTATATACACTATTTAATTGTTAATTATAGAAGATTCTATATTAGCACTAAAAGAGGTTAGTAAGGAAAAGTACCTAAAATATTCGAAATGCAACAAGAACCGTTTTTATAGAAAATCTGCATTGCTGTGAAATAAGAGAATTAGGTGACAATGTGGTTTTTAAATCGCATTGGCTTACTTTTGTGATGACGCCATTCCATTGAAACAAGGAATGGGAGAGAGGACTTACATTCTCTTTTTCATGCGGGATAGAAGGATTCCTTTCACGCTAACCTGCACATGATTTGTCTAATCATTATTAGCGGGAACTGATGCCAAAGCAGATAAGGAACGTCAGATAGAACATCAGACATGAAAACGACAGGAACAAAATGCCAGTCATGTTGAACCAGATCATAAATCTTATCGAAAAAGTATTCAAGATGTCTAAGAGAATGAAGAGGTGACTGCAGAAATTCGTCTAAACCTGAATAGAGATATCTGGTCACGACTCCTTATTTTCAATCAAACTAATGTAGGTCAAGTACCTAAATTATCCAAACCGGTTGTAGTAATGAAAATGTACCAGGATTTAGAGTTCAAATTAGTCACTGATTTCACAGTAGCTATTCTTTTAAAAATTTCTAGGCTAGTTTCAATTTTCATCAAATGTTGGAAATGACTATCAACTAAGCGATGCATGCACCAAGTCTAACGGTTCTGGAAACAACTGCACTCGACCAAGTGATAGTGAAAGCAAACAAGGATGACCACTAGGAACAATGGTAGCTGTGACTAGTACATGCAGTCATTTCCATTATTCCACCATCCTCCATAATGAAGTTGAACGTCACTTTTCAGTTTTGATCTCTTAGTTGATAATTTACCTAGAGTTTTTAGTATAAATAATTGCCCAGTCAGCCGAAACCAATCAGTAATTATTTTAAATACCTATCCCAACCATTCATTTCTTATCAACCTCTTTTGTTATAATAAATATTTCATGCTTTTTAACCTGTTAAATTAGAAAAAACATTTTATATCTATTTAATAATATTTAATTCTTTCATATATTAAACCTTAGAATATCTCTTAGTATAAATTACGAGTAAATAAATTGACTTAATTGTTTAAGTTTTTCTGACATGCAATTTACTTTCAGTTCAGTCAGCTTCTATTCATCTGGTTATAATTATCATTATAAACTAGTTGTCTTCTACTGATCAAAGAAAGAGCGAAGGGAGTGGTTAATTACTTGCAATATAGTATGTTATCGAAGGTCCTTGAGTTACACAAGCTCTTCGCGTCATTTAGTTCTTTTTACCGTCGTATGATGTGAAGAAAGGCGTGATATTGTAGTTTGTCATTGCATTTATCGTCTTTTTATTAGAAGGAACGACGTTCTAGTTCATTGTCCAATGCTAGTGGTCGACTGTTGTAATATGTGCGAATGGTTACTGTTGCGTCATCTGTGTGCAGTTATCTTTAAATGATATATGTACATACTTTAGCAGCTCATTCACTTGATAACATTTACAGAATATGTATATTTCTGCTTCAGGTTCAATTTATGTAAACTAATTCTACTTTCTATTTCATTACACAGGCGAGTCGAGCATTACTACTTACGTTGTTTTGCGGCTTATGTGTAGCAAGAAGTATTCCTGAAGATCCTACTTTCATCGAGGGATTTAAACCAGTTCAAGGTGCAAGAGGACCACCTTCTTCTTCACCTTCTTTCAATTTCGACACTAGGAGACTAGCTACGAGATCTGCAGCACAGTACAATCATGGTTTCGGTTCAGGAATCTTAGAGTCCGGCAGCCAAAACTTCGGTGGCTCAGGAATCTTAGAGTCCGGCAGTCAAAATTTCGGAGGCCAAGCCATACATCCAAGTCCCCTTTCTTCAGGGGGACACCAATCTCTTGGTGAACCAGACAAGACAATCTACGTTAGATTGCCTCACGATAATTCAGCTAATCAATTTCAACAGCCTAAATCTGCTGCTCCTCCCCAAAAACACTATCGCATTGTAATTATCAAATCTCCAACTCCTGCTCCAGTGCAACCAGTGCTTCCTCCAAGAACTGAACAGAAAACGATCATCTACGTCCTGCACCAGAAACCTAAGGTTGTTGCTCCACAAATTCTTGAGGCTCCAACAAAGAAACATCCTCCACAGGTTCTATTCGTTGGTTATGACGATGAACTTACTGCTAACGATCTGAAACAATTGGCTGAGGGTAATCACGATGGCTTCTCCGTGACCTCCCAACAAAACCCACTACTGGAATCTACCCACGGAGCTACCAACTTTGGATCAGCAGATCTCTCAAACTTTGGTTCCTCTGATTTTTCAAACTTCGACTCTAACAGTTTCGGCAGCGGCAGTTCCTTCAACAGCGGAGGAGGAGGATTTTCTTATGGCGGCTCCCAATTCAAACGCTCTGCTAATTCAGAAAAGTCATAACTCCCAGTAATGTTAGAATTTTTATAAATTTCTAGAATTATTTCTAGATGCCATATAATTTCGAAATTGAACTTAACGTGAGAGCTTCTTTTAATTTGACTATACTGATAAATTGAACCAACCGAATTGATTAGTTTTGTCAAAATTATTGTCTTGTTATTCTTCTTCTAATGATTTATCTAAATTTCCCTACTTTACTAAGTGAGTATTCGTATCCATGGTCCATACTTTATCCTGGATACTGAACATGATTAGGTATCATTGCAGCTGCTCTGAACAGTAGAGATGTTTATGGTCGTACAAAGGAGTTTGTTACGTCTGGCAGTAGGGCAAAATGAGTTATCTACCACTACTTTCCCCACCACTCTCGATAATCTAGATACCAAATTGAGAAGGTTTGCAAGAACCACTTTCACAATTATTATACCACAATATACCTTTCGTTATGGAGTATTTTGTTTGCTCTCTTATTTTAGATTGATTCTAGTGCTTGATGTTCATAAGTTTGATGAAAAGATGCAAGTCACGGTCGTATGTACAGATGTAGTTTAGGTAAGTCATCCAGTTATTGACTAAGACGCCAGTCCAGAGTAAAAGTAAAAGTAAATTTTTCCTTTTTTGTCCATAATAGCATGAATAGATAATGGCGGTCGAAGGAATTTGAGACGGTAATTAGATGATGCAAGTTACGGTGGTGTGTTTTCAAACTTGGCATTAGAATCTGGAACCAGCGTGGGAGAATTCGAAACAGCTGCGTTAATTCCTTTTTACTTTAAAACACCAATTATATTTTCTCCGATTGATTATTAGAATGTTGATTTCTCACATTGTATATAATTATTATTGTTAATGTTATCTCTTACTTTAAATCTACTTTTATGTTGTTAACTAGTTTTCTTCTTGAATAGATTGTTAATTCATACATTAGTATTTTAATATTGAGTAATAATGATAAATTCTAATTTACTTGCATTCTAATGGAATTAGTCAAGTGCACAAATAAATTTTTTTTGGTAAATTTAATTATTGCATAAAATAATAGTTTGTGGATATTCCATGGAAATATTCATGGGAGGTTCAATGAAAATATCACCAGAGTTATTTCATAATGATGTCATAACTAGGGTTGTGATAATATGCTTTAGAATCATAGATATCGAAAATATTATAGACGGTGAGAATTAAAGAGTATTGAATCGTTCTAAACCAGCTGAATATAGTATTCGATACCATTCCAGGTTATTTCGTCTATGATATTCTTAAGATCTGTGATTTATAACGCCTATTGTCACAACCCTAGTGAAAACTATCAGGAATCTGAATGTTTTCTTATCTTTTTAGATAATTAGACAATCGGGTTTACTTTTATTAATATCTTTATTTCTTATTTTTCTACTGATTTTTATTATTACTTTTACAAAAAAAATACAATTTTTATTATCCTTTTTGAAGTTTATTGAAGTAAGAAATTTCACTTTATTTGAATATTTACGCTTGAAATAGCTGAAAAATAACTAGATTATTGTGAATTTGGCATAAAATTACTTGAAATAATTAATAATAATTACTTTTTAATCAATATTTAGATTATTTAATGAATTATCAAGGGATTTACGTCTGCTACGGAACCAAAGGACCTATAACTGACGTCAACAGGAAAAACAAGGGACTGGAAAAAGTAGGAAGAAAGGAAAATGTATCCATGAACAAAATCACCTACCACCAGTCTGTGACAAGCTCATGGATGCAGAAAAGCTACTCCGCTAATCCAGTCACTTACCTGTGAAGATAAAATCTACCTCTACTGAAAAAAAATTTCATAAACAAATTGAAGTAAATTGCTGTATTTCAATGGATATAATAATTGATTGAATTATACCAAAAAAACTATTTAATTTTCAAAATATATTGTTACATTCTTTAGAATCGACAGAGACAGAGAGATGATTTCTAAACGTGTTGCTTAAGTAAAAGTACTTTCTACTTCGTGCGTAGGTAGCAGATAGCAAATCAACCTGGGCAAAGGCTACAAAAACTAAAACCCGGACTAGGCTAAGTTGAGAGTTATCGACCTGTTCCACATTTTCGATCATGTTAGAAATAAAAATGAGTATTTATTTTTAATTTCAATTTATATATAATTCTTCTTAATATGATCGAAATTATAGAACCGTCTGATGACTCGGAGTTAACCCAAGTTTAGCATTATGTTTTAAATTCACCAAATTTAAGTTCATGAAATTGCAAGTAGGTATAGATGTGTATTGGCTATTCTACATTATTATCGAAAAATAAAAAGTATTCGAGTATAAAATAACAAGTATAGAATAGTTTTAATCTTACTTCATTCAATAGAAAGATAGTTACTTGAGTCCCCCTTTGAAATTCTTCTTCTCAGCATTTCATAGAAAATTTAATAACCATAGGAGTAACTGATATAAAATTATTCATTTTTTCAATAGTAAAGAATTCATATTGTTAATAATAAAAATAGTTGCAATTATAGTTAATCTGAACTAAAAATATTTTATTTTAAATCTAATCAATATTTACTACAATAATTATAAATTTATTATTAATAAAATGTTAATTCTACCCTGACCATAACTCAAACAAGGATTTATTCCTGGGATATTAAGGGAATATTCCTGGCCACAAGGATTTATTCCTAGGATATTAAGGGAATATCTCAGGAATCACTCTTCCTTCCTTGGGACATTCCCTTAATTTCCCAGTAATAAATCCTTCACGCCAGGATAGTTACTGTAGTTACTGCAGTAGAAGTTTCAGAGAGAAGTATTTCATGGCAGTAGATTATATCGGGATACAATAATAAAATAATTTCAACTTCCACACTTTACTGTTTGATAATTGTGACCATATTGTAACAATACAATGATAATATTAGGACAATACTGGAACAATCCCAATATAACATTAATTTAAAGAATTAAAACAACCATATAATTGAGAAGCAAAAACCATTAGTGATCTATTTACTGCAAGTGTTCTAAACCCAGTATGGAAGAGTTTAAAATGCAGATCAGTAATATTTTATTTAAGGTATTATCTAATATCTTGGTTGATTCATGAGAATATTATTATTTACAAAGAAATCAATTCAACAAATGCACCTAACAGTATAATAAAATAATGTACAGCAATATAAATAAAAGAGATATATGTACATTGGGAATATATTAAAAAACTGGCAACATTATTATAATATCCCGAGTTGATGGATTTATTCATTAATTTTAACACACTAGTTAATACGTTTGAATTATTTACATTAAATAAATAAGGATACTTTATCAAATAATTATGATAACGCAATTAGATAAAATAAATTCAGTTAGACTAAATTACATCAAATATATTAAATTAAATGTTCAATGTAACTTCTTTCCATACTTCATTTTATAATATTAACTATTAAACATACATTATCTGAACAAATTTCTAAAAATTACTCATCTTCATAGAATGAGGCCGTTATGAAATTTGGGTTTATAGAAAGGAATTAATAGTCAGTTGTACCGCTAGATGGCGTTGGTTCAGATTTGGTGACAAATAGTATGAACACAAACGTGACAAACGCACGCATGGAGTTTGACGTTTTCACCTCTAGATGGCGGTAATTATATTATTAAATTAAATAATTTATTATTATTGATGTTCAAGAAAAAGTTTATTCACATTTCAGTAAATGTATAAAAAGTTGCACTGGCCCTTTAACCCATTTCGTATGTTTTAATTATTTTGTAAAATTATTTTTTTCTAGGATTAATTTCAACTTATTTTAAATATATCACATATAGTACACTATACCGTCAAAAGGATAATTCATATCTACTTTTGAGTACCTTTTTAATCAACAAATGCAAAAATTTATTAAATTACTATTAAAAATTAATCAAATTATTGAAAAATATTCAAATTTTGATGCTTTTCCTTTAATAAACCAGTATATTATAATTAATATATAACAAATAATCTATACATCGATTTCAATATCAGTAATAGGCTGTAACATTTGCAACAAATCATTACCTAATATCAGATTTAACTTTTCTTCAATGAAAACTCAAAAATAACATAATAATCTATAACAAAAAAATTGAGAATAATTCAAATATTCAGATTCTCGCTTGCAAAGATTTTATGAAAACAATCGCACTCTCAAAAAAAAGTTTTCTTTATCCATATGGTAAAACTTTCGAGCTATGAATTAGTTTTCTCTGTTTAAATTATAAAAAAAATGATTTGTGTCAAGATTTGCGTATAGTTATCCCTCATTGACCACAGTTTTCTATGATTTTAATCATAGAAAACTATCTAATACACCCGAGATATGAAGTGGCTTTGAGGTATAAAGAAACCAATACTTCAAAATTCAGAAGTTTCACTGCACCATTTTCTATGAAATTTGTTTATCGGGGTAACTGCAGAAGAATTTCCCAAAAATTTTGATGTCCATTTCTCTCAGTAGAACATGCCGGTATGGGCATGAGACCTGAACAGGTAGAAGTTCGGGTGCGCCGCTGGCACGAATTGCGGGAACGGCCTATCTATGGATGAGTAAAGAGCCTCGTCACTGTGGTGGTGAAAATGGTCACCTTCGTCACTGGTGAGGGTGCTGCAGCCTGAAAAAAATAGATTTAAAATGATGAAGCCTATATGCATGTCACCGTTAATATATTTCATCAATCTCGAGTTATACTATTTACAAAATGCTTTCATATGCTAAATTGTCCTAAATATTTTAAATCTGTGGAAGCGGCAAAAGATTAGTTGTTAACAGTAAGCTGTCGATGGATGAGTCTGCGGTCAAAACATAGACGGTTAACGTAGAAGTAGATTATTAGTCACGTTAGATGTCAATAGTTAAGAAGTGTTCCATAATGTTCCATGATGATTACTGAAAGGTTTCTAACTATAGTCTGTCTTTGACTCATGAAATATCATCGCCATTTGATGATCCAAATCACAGACTGGAAAGTTGAATGTTACTAACTAATTCCGTCCAAAATATTTCCGTCTTTTAAGGGAAATACTTTTAGTTTACGTCAGTCATTTTATTCCCAGTCTTTGTTAAATTTTCTTCGTCTCCATCTGTTATATATTGTTACTAAATTCCATGTCGCATAGAATACTATTAAGTTTTGTTTGTTAGACTGTCAGTAAATTCCATGTCGATCAGAATTTTCATTTGCTCTTGTCTGTAAGATTGTCTCTAAATTGTCCGTCTTGTCATCAACTTTCTTCAGATTTCCCGTTTCTCGTATATTTTGTCATTCAGTCTCAGTATATTTGATGTCAATTGTCGGTCAGAAGGTAGATCTCCTTGGTTTCCTCACACAGTATCGCCGATACACTCCTCCTACTGATACAGTTGGTATCTGGAGAAGTAGGAGTCATCCTCCCTCCTAGCAAGATGGTGCTTAAAGTATGGGTGGGTTAGATGGATTCGGGGCCAGTAGGCCGGAGTGAATGGTCTCCGGTGGTACAGCAATCTAGGTTGACTCTGGTAGCCTTTAGTAGTACCTAACCCTGAGGTGGTGTGGTTGTAAATGGTTGGACAAGTGTGGTTGAAATTGGTTGATGTGCTTTGCTTAGAATGTTTGGGTCTAATGACCGAGTACAGAGGCTGTGTAGGTTTCATTCTATTTGGTGGGGTGAATGAAGAGGGAGAGTGCGAGGGTGAGTGTGGGTTTTGTGGAGGTAGAATACCGTATCCGAACATTCCTGAAAAGAATGGTTGGTTGCAGAAGAAAAGTAACAAACGTGCATGGGTGTTCAATAATTATTTAATTTTTAATAAAAAAAATAAATGCATTTATAGAATTATTTAAAAAAAATATACAAGACAAACGTGAAAATATACAAATTAAAACGTAAGCACATATTTTAAGCATAATGTTTATTTTTGCATATTTTCTTTCTCTAAGCCTAGTCTTTTTAGTTTATAAATTCAACAGAGATTGATATTAGTATATTATGACGTTTCTCTTGTCCTCTCTTTGATACAGTGTTCTTTAAGTGCAAAATGTGAGGCGAAGAAACCAGAAATCTCTCTTCACTGAACGGAATAAGAGAATTTATTACCAGAGGGAGGACTCTTGTAGACCGAATTGGAGGGCCTGGGAACTTCTTTGACAGGTTTGATGGGTTTGAAGAGGAAGAAAGAAGGGGAGTACCTAGCGTCTGAGACTGTGGATAGTCTTTCTTCTCTATCATGGGAGTAGAGACCATCTTTGCCCTGTGCAGCTAACTGACGACCCTGAAAAAGATGTAGGAATCTTAAAGTGAGAAACTGACCTAACAAAGTATTTCTAGTCTCTTTTTCAGAATATACTCTGGACATTTTCACTGAAACTTTACTTTTTTTATCTAGGGAATATATTACAATATTCCCTTTATGTCATTAAAAATACACAATTAACTACATGAATTAACTTCAAAAGAACTTTCAATTGAACCATCTACTACAATGTACAAATATCAACGAATTTAAATAATGCAATACTATTCCATAGTATCAGAGTATATAAATATATCAAGCTAATTTATATTTCAATGTGTCTCAATTTGACTTACTTTGGGTATGAACATGATAAGAAAGATGATGGTGGCGGTACCAATGATGCCAAAGCCAAGACAAACTAACTGTAGGTGGGAGGGTAGAACCAAACCAGTGAAACTCCAAGCCAGCCAAAGTGGTATAACCACTCCCATGCTGCCTCCGATGTAACAAGCTTCGCGGTAATTCTCCCGGTAACCCCGGCACTGAAAAAACACACCAATCGTTAAAGACATGGAAAAATATAACTTTGAAGGGCCGTACAAACGCATGGTTTTTTAAGTCTTCCACCAGACTTTTTGCTAAGCTCCTCCTACTTTTTCCACGATAATATAAGAAAAACGATATTATCATTATTTACTTCAGTTGGTATCCAAGATTCCTGCAGGTATCATGAATACCAACTAGAATAAAGAATAATTATATAGTTTTTTATTATATTCTCGTGGAGAAAGTAGGAGGAGCTTAGCAAAAAGTCTGGCGGAGAGACTTAAAAAACCCTGCGTGTGTACGGCCCTTGAGTCTCAATTCACAGTTTTGTAATTTCCTATTATTTTCAAATTTTACATATTTGTCATCGTGTACCAAGACAAATTTCAAAATATCTACAAGCACTATTAGTAAAGGTTGTTTTTCCAAATGTGAGATTAGTTAACTGACAAAATATCATCACGGATACATTTCAATTTCCGGTATAATAAGCAGGCTCTAAATGTTTAATACTTAACCGAAAACTATGTAAAGTCTTACTTTAATAGCCAGGACTGTGACCGAAATCATGAGCAGTACGACATAGAGGAGGCAGAGGAGGATGTGTCGGTAGGGGGCGCTGCAACATAGAACACTAACGCCCTCTGTGGCGTGAGGAAGAACTGCAGCGGGAGACACGGCCAACCACTGTACGCTGATGCTAACCTAGGGAAAAAACACGAGATAATTAACAGTGTATCCACATCCAATGAAGCTCAATGTTTTGTAATTGGATAGTTTGGTGAAGTAGGACGTGGTAGAAAAAAACTAACTTTTCCCAACTGGTTTGGAGAAACTGATTGGTTGAGGAAGGGTCTCAGCCACATTTTCAAATTGTCCATTAGAAACATCTAAAATTAGTAGATAGGTATATATATTTTTTGGAAGTTTACCGAGATATAACAGACTATTAAGGTACTTTTTACCTATCATTGCATAAAATACTGATGGAACGGTGAAAATACTTATGAATCTTTTTTAGTTAAGAAGATCAATTTTTCATGAAAAACTTCCTAGTTTTTTAGCTTAAGCTTTTCCTCCACCGGAAGTGTCAAATTATTGTTAATTGAAAACAGATCGTGAAAATAGTCATTGCAATATCAAAATCTTTGATATAATGTTTTACAATCAATTTCATGTGTGTTTAGGATATGATTTCAATTGTTAAAGTTTTACTATTCGAAACTCTTATTAGTAAATTAGTTCATTTTTAAAATTAAAAGCCATTCATGCTCATATTGAACTAATTCTATTTGTTTAGATTATTTATAGAGTGACTCTGCAAAGAACTTCTCTTCTCTCAGAAAATTGAAAATCACATTTCAAAACCTAAAATAAATGTGATCTGGTATAAAATTTAGATTGAAGAAGTAAACTATTTTTTCGTATATTTGCTATGCATATTGGCAGCAAAACATTTTGGAATTATTGACTGAAGTTTATAGAAAAAAATGTTAAAATTGTTAGAAGTTTAGAATTACTTCATTAGTTCAAATCAAGACTTTATCTTAACATTGAAGATAGAGGCTGTCAGCTTCATCATGGCACAGCAGGTAGGGTTAAACTTTACGTTTCTAGGTATATTCCACTTGGAAAATTCCGCCAAATGCAAATTCAATGATGTATACATTTTATCACTATCGAAGCCACACGTGGGGGCTCCCAACCTGACCGTTAACCTAACTTTTAATATTTACCTGGGGTGGAATATACCAGTCACCAAAATTATAGTATGCACAACTTCTCATAAGATGGTTCAACCTACTGAAGAGGAAAAAAGTGCTCATGTACTGACCTGCACCAGCACCACGAAGAATAGCAGCAGGCCCTGGTAGTGGGCTGGTAGGTAGACTCCTGAGTTGAGGGAGATGAGGAACACTGTCTTCACCAGGAGGGTGCCAAACACCAGGGCGGGGGAAATGGTCACTGCCAGTCTGGGGGATGGACTAGGTTTTAGAAATGACTATAAAGTTAAATACAGTAGAGCTCCTCTATAGTGAATGAGTTAGGATGTATTCTAAATATTGATCGAAATTTCTTTAGTCTGCCATAAAATATCATTCAGTTTTGATGGCAATTCATCGCATACTACAAAGAATTTCTTCACTATTCAGGCTACATCCTAACCCATTCACTATAGAGGAGTTTCAACTGTATTCAAAGTCTTTTACAGTAATATATCCTAGTTTCGGACAATTTCATGAAATATTTTGACGGGAATAGATACAGGATAAGAGTTTTCAAGTTATGATAAAAAAACGATATTCATATTAATTACGTATATCAATAAGAATTGTTGTAGATAGATTTTATAGTATAGAAACGAAAACTGTTGATGAGCGATTGGAATCAGAGAAAAACATTCTTGGAAAAAATACTTGGATGTTAACCATATTGTAGGTTCATCTCATTTATTGTATCAATGTTTGATCTATTTTCTATAAATTTTCATTCCATGTTCATTTTCCGAAGATGTTCGAAAGCATCGATTTGCCCCGTTTTCTCACCTAAAGGCAGCGCATGACATTTCCGAGGGCGTCAAAGCAAGGGGCAGACCAGACAAAGAGCAAAGCAACAAACCGAACAACAGACACTGTCCCAAAAAGAGATGTCTGCGGGAGGGTGTACCGCGGACTGCCTGGATGATGATGTACACCTGAAAAGATTATCTTATTAGGGGAAGTTGTTACCATATCATTTAACACGTTCTAAATACATTATATCATGAATATTTAATTGTAAGGATTTATATTACATTACTACATACCGCCAATAATTAATTTAAAAAAACTCACTGATCAATTACAACAAATTCAGTCAGATTCAGAATTTTTTTCGTATACTTTTTTTGGGTGTTCTTTCTTTGTATGTAGTATCTATTTTTCTAAATATTCATTATATTTTAATAATTTTCTCAGTATTTACCAAAACAATACTTCTATCTTTCATTTTATTGTAAACATACAAATTTGCATTTTTCTAAATGTTCTTTGTATTTTTCGTAATTCTCCATGTTTTTATAAATGTCCTTCACATATATTTCCAAAAATAACCTGTTATTTTCTTAAAATTTAACTTATATCTTTTCTAATTTTTCTAATCATTTTTCTAATTCAAGACAAACCTCGAAGGCAACAATAGCGAGCGCGTTCACAGCCGTGATGGCCAGCAGAGGTAACACCCAGGACTCATCCCTCAGCAGCCCACTGGTAAGGTGGTGGATCACCCCGTCACCATCGGGGGGAGAGGTTGGGGGATTGATGGAAGGGGCAGTGCCTGGAAAATAAATGGATCACATTAAAAAATATATAAAACATGAATATTTTCATTGTTTGCCCTTCTCGATCAATATCTAATTTTAGGGAATCGATAGCTTTCATAGAAATAAAAAATGTCAAAAGAATATATTAGCTTAAATCTCACCTACAGGTGTTGAATAATACACTGTATATATATTACAGACATAGCTTGTCTGTAGCACGTACTGTGAGGTAATTGGTGGAGGGACGGTTAGGAATGGATCAGTCCTTCCACACCCCGGATGGGGAGATGATGATGTAGGAATTATATTTGGGGGTTCTAGGTTCCAAAGAGAAATCGGTATCGCACTGACTTTTGTAAGAGGAGGATATGCCGCAGGTCTAAATGACACATCCCTCTAAACTTTAGAGCAAGGTAAATATGTTTCAGTCTCTCCTGAACACTTACGTTTTGGGTTGATTGACGCTCTATATCTCAATCAGTTTTTGTATTAGAGACGTGACAATTAAGGCTCATTTGAAAGAAAAAGAGGTATTCTATAAGATAAGAATTGAGTTTTTTCAGATATCTGAATTAGAAAAAAATTATAGCTAAATGAATTTGGATAATATGCTAAAAAATTGGGTTTTCCAAACAATTTTTTTCTTTCAACTATAACTTCTAAAATATAATTTCTATTTCAGATACCTAACTGTTTAATCGTGAAACGTCTTTTTTTCTTCCTTATGAATACAATCTCGTGTCTGTAAGTGGACATGTGAAACTGATATAACGCATTGAAGTTACTATTAATAACTCATTTTCTATGCGCTCAAGCCAATTTTTAGCAATGACAATAACAATTCCATTTGTCCTGTTCTACATGTATACTTAATTTCAGAACTCTCAAATTAGTAACATTTTACATTGAAAGCTAGACACAGTTTAAATGTAATTTTTTCCTTCCCATGTTTGTACCAATAGCAACAACGCACTTCAAATGATTTAGAAGTGCAATGCACTTCAAATGATTTAGAAGTACAATGCACTTTAATGATTTACAAGTGCAATGTGAGGCAATGCGTGACGATCTAGTTACCTTAAAATAGCTTAATAGCTTTTCTTCCTTTGTGCTAAAAGCTAAAGATTACAAAGCCAATTAACAGAAGGAGTCAATGTCACACTATGGGAAGGGTGTGGTGCTGTGCTTTGTAAAGCTGTGCTTTGTAAAGCTGTGCTTTGTAAAGCTGTGCTTTGTAAAGCTGTGCTTTGTAAAGCTGTGCTTTGTAAAGCTGTGCTTTGTAAAGCTGTGCTTTGTAAAGCTGTGCTTTGTAAAGCTGTGCTTTGTCTGATCTTAATTTGTAAAGGTCATTTTGTAAAGCTTATTTCGTAAAGCTTATTTTTTAATTATCCAAACTACTCTACGGAGATCATGCGATAGTAAATAGAAAAATAAATTGCCTCAGCCTTTTTAAAGAAGAGTTTTTAAGGTCAGTTCAGAGTTATTGGACGACTCCACATATTCGATCATGTAAGAAAAATAATCATTAATTCCATTAATTAGTATCTATATTATTCCTGCAGACATCATATGGATACTAATTATTGAACAAAAATTGAATAATAATTATCATAAACTGTTTGCCTTTATGGTCGAAAATGTGGAACCGTCCGATAACTCGAAACAGCCATAACTTAATAATGCTCATATACCACTATAATATGAATATAATAACAATATAATATTAATGAATATTACTAATATTATTACTCACTATCATTCATAGCCATGTGGGATAAGACGAACTGGTCCCCCGGGTGGGGGACCAACAGTACATCCGCTGGTACCTCCATAGAGAGTGCAGACCATCACCCTCTGGGGGGTGGGATGAACATGGGGTCTATGGGTGACCAATGAGGATGATTTTCTTCGTTCAATTTGTTAAATCTTTTAAGTCAAAAGTTTTATGTTTTTTGTTAAATATTTACAAACATCCACTGATAATGATTTTCTCCGTTCAATTTGTTGAATCTTTTCAGTCAAAAAAAAGGGATATTTTTGAAATATTCACAAACGTGTTCGATAGAGTTTGTTGATTATTTTTTTATCTATGGATCAATGGATTTTTTGTTTGTTCTAACTATAGGATAGATTATGACGATCTACCTCCGTTCATTTATTTATACGGAAAGATATTCTTCAAAATTCCGCAAGTTAGAAAACTATAGAAATGTTACCAAAAGTTGTTTTTGTTTCTAGAATTTTTCAAAAAAAAAAAAAATTATTTTAATCAATATTTTCATCCAAAATTTCTTTAGATATCATTTTTTCTCGTTGTAATTTTGCTGTTTTCTATATCCCTTCATGTTCCTCTTTGTACACATGACAGCAAACATCTATTGTTTTGTTTTTTGGAAGATTGAATCGTATGGGTTTTTGTCTCTTACGGGGTACAGTTCATACCATCAAAGATACCAAGGCAATAATTTGACGCTCTGGCTCTATTATTGTTGTTTTTGCCTTTTTGCACAGAATTTTGCAGTTGGGACCTGAAAGGGAAAAAGAAAACATTAAATAAGTTTAGATCTGATATATTACTTCATATTTCTAGCTATGGGCATTTTGTCGTCAATTGGAATGTTTTCACCACTTTGTTTGCGTGACATTTTCTATAGTTTGGTGTTACCTACTTATCAAACATTAAAGAATTATATCTGGTAAATATCAAAAGTTCACATATAATATCTAAAATTATCTTCTAAATTTATATTTTTCTAAATAAAAGCTAGTGTAAGTTCCGAATTATCGGTCAGTTTCACATCTTCGGACATAATGAAATAACGATATAATAATAATTATTTCACTAGGATTGGTTGAGTAAAAACAACCAACTCGGGTTGGTTGTTTTTACTCAACCAATCCTAGTGAAACAATTATTATTATATAGTTTTTTTTATATTACCGAAGATGTGAAACTGACCGATAATTCGGAACTTACTCTAAATAATAAATACAACTGAGTTATAACTATTTAAACTCACTAAGAACAAGTGGAAATATATGCTAAATAAATTGTCTATACCCAGTATTATCGCACGTATACAGGATAGTGAACTCAGCAATTAACTCCGTATCATTGATACTATTTTTAAATCAATCTTTCAATACTTTTTCAGACCAAGACATGGAGAGGAGGTTCAAGGCCAAGGGTTTCAACTCGGTTGCATTTTTAGTCAGTTTATACACTGGAACTAAAAATGCTTTAGATGAGACGACAGTAGGGTTAGTTCTGAGTTATCGGACAGTTCCACATTTTCGGACACGTAGGAAAATATATTATTATTATTATTTAAATATTATATTTGATTTTATTGATGATCGAAAATGTGAAACCGTCCGATAACTAGGATGGTTGAAATTCGCTGCGTATAGAAAGCGATATCGAGGGAATATTAGTTACGAGGTAGAAAGCGATATCGAGGGAATATTAGTTACGAGGTAGAAAGCGATGTCGAGGGAATATTAGTTACGAGGTAGAAAGAGATAGCGAAGGAATATTAGTTACGAGGTAGAAAGCGATGTCGAGGGAATATTAGTTACGAGGTAGAAAGAGATAGCGAAGGAATATTAGTTACGAGGTAGAAAGCGATATCGAGGGAATATTAGTTACGAGGTAGAAAGCGATGTCGAGAGAATATTAGTTACGAGGTAGAAAGCGATATCGAGGGAATCTTAGTTACGAGGTAGAAAGCGATATCGAGGGAATATTAGTTACGAGGTAGAAAGCGATGTCGAGGGAATATTAGTAACGAGGTAGAAAGAGATAGCGAAGGAATATTAGTTACGAGGTAGAAAGCGATGTCGAGGGAATATTAGTTACGAGGTAGAAAGAGATAGCGAAGGAATATTAGTTACGAGGTAGAAAGCGATATCGAGGGAATATTAGTTACGAGGTAGAAAGCGATGTCGAGGGAATATTAGTTACGAGGTAGAAAGAGATAGCGAAGGAATATTAGTAACGAGGTTGAAAGCGATATCGATGGAATATTAGTTACGAGGTAGAAAGCGATATCGATGGAATATTAGTTACGAGGTAGAAAGCGATGTCGAGGGAATATCAGTTACGAGGTAGAAAGCGATATCGATGGAATATTAGTTACGAGGTAGAAAGCGATATCAGAAAAATATTCGCTAAAGATCGTGAGAGAAGAATCAGAAGCTTACCTGTCTAATTATGTAACAACAAACAGTAAAGGTGAGGAAGGAAAGAAAAGTAAATAATAACTTGGAGAAAAGACATAAAAAGTTTATTATTGCAATAATTTAACTAGGAAAATATATTGAAAAGTTATTAATTATATAAATGGTTGAAACCACTTCATTTAATATACAATTTTGATAATAAATATGTGATGCAAGATTGTTAATAAGTAACATATTTATTTTATAATGAAATATTTTAATAAACAAGAAATTCATAAACTCAAAAAGACTATAATTCATATAACTACATTATCTATAATATATTTCCAATGAGACAGATATATAGATTTTTTATTCTATTTAAGTTATTTCTTATATTATTTTCCATAAGGTTGAAAATAATAAAATAAAAATAATTAATTTATTACTAATAGCCTTCACAACATTTACATAGTTTTGTAATCCCTATCTAGTATACCGAGTCTTTTTCATGAAAACCGTAACGTGTAATCAAAAATTTCAATAAAGAAATATGCTATATAAATTTCTCAATAATTATTGACCGATAATAATTAGTTATGACATACGATTATTTACCCGCGGAAAGAAACAACTCGCAGGTTTTTCCACATATGCGATCATTTGTGAAAATTAGCATTCCTTATTTTTATATAGTCGAAAATGTGAAACCGTGCGATAACTAGGAACTTGCCCTCCATCTTTTTTAGTATTCGTTGCAATAGCATTATAAGTTGGTAAGTATTAAAAGTGATTAATAGAGCATCTTGCATGTTACATTTATTTATTGGTGTTAAAGGTTACAGTTACACTATTGCAAATGAAGAGGAAAAAAAAAACACACATAGCAGCCAAAGCGATAGAATGGAACAAAATTAATGGAATGCATTAGTGAAATCAAAGCAATATGCTATTAAACATGACTTGGAATCAAAGCAACATGCTATTAGATTTAAAACATGACTTGAAATCAAAGTAACATGCTATTAGGGAGACTACATGACTTGGAATCTAAGAAACATGATAATAAACATGACTTGAAATCAAAGCAACATGTTATTAGAGCGAAAACATGACTTGGAATCTAAGAAACATGATAATAAACATGACTTGAAATCAAAGTAACATGCTATTAGGGAGACTACATGACTTGGAATTAAAGCAACATGCTACTAGATTTAAACATGACTTCTAAACAAGTTTTATGCCATCACAGTAAAAAACATGCCTTGAAATCGAAGCAACATGCTTTGGTCTAGAAGGTTTGTCTGCTGAGATGAGCGTGAAAAAATCTGAACAGGGAAAGATTTTTCATGGGGAAGATAGTTCGGACCACCCTGTAGATATGAAGGATATACAGGGACTGTATACTAGATGCGATAAATTTAACTGTAGATATGAACCATATACAGTGATTGCTGAATACTATAGATACAATACACGTAACTGAAGCTATATATACAATACTCTTAACTGGTTATTACACAACCCAGAATTCATTAACAATTTTTCAAAATACATTCTCATCAAAAATGTCAAATATAAAATTGATAGGTTAACTCACTAAAACTGAGGAAAGGTTAAAATGTTTACGTTTAGTAACTATAATGCAAAATGCCAATGATTAATTACACACCAGGTAAAAAATAGCAGGTAATTAAAGACTGAGAGGTAATCGTTAGGAATAATTATTAGCCCACGTCTATTGGTATTATAAGCAATTTAATTCACTTTTAATTATAGCTGTAATGTTGCAAACTGTGTCACACTAACCTTTAGCTTGACCTGCCCATAAATAATGTTAGTACATAATAACTAGGTATTTTTATAGAGGTATTAAATTGATTCTAGGGTGAGTTCTGAGTTATCGAACTGTTCCACATTTTCGATCATAAAATTTTTTTTGAAGATGATTTTAATCAAAATTACGAGTTTAATAATAATTACTATATATTATTTCTTTATAGGATCGAAAATGTGAAACTGTTCGACGATTTGGAACTAACCCTAATATCAATTTGATGCTAATTGTGATTTTATTAATTTAATGCTATTTAATGGTAATTTTTTACATTGTAATTGAAGGCTCGTCATATATTGATAAATGTTCGATTTTTTGGCACAACTTAGGGTAAGTTACGAATTATCAAACAGTTCCACATTTTCGGTCATAGTGAAAAAAAAAATTATTATACAGAATATATGTTGGATAAAAATGTATATAATTTTCTTATATGATAGAAAATACCAAACCGTTCGATAATTAAGGACTTTCCCTATTACAATTTTTCTATAAAGTGAATTAAGAAATTAATGATATTTAAAACTAGTCTTTAATCTCCAAATATTAACAAAATAATGTAGCACTTAAATAAGTTTAAAAAATGATAGCCAATTCAAAGCGACAGCGTCATTAAACAGACAATGATAGCCAATGTAAAGAGACAGCGCCATCACACTGACAATGATAGCCAATGCAAAGAGACAGCGCCATCACACTGACAATGATAGCCAATGCAAAGAGACAGCGCCATCACACTGACAATGATAGCCAATGCAAAGAGACAGCGCCATCACACTGACAATGATAGCCAATGCAAAGGGACGAGACAGCGCCATCACACTGACAATGATAGCCAATGCAAAGAGACAGCGCCATCACACTGACAATGATAGCCAATGTAAAGAGACAGCGCCATCACACTGACAATGATAGCCAATGCAAAGAGACAGCGCCATCACACTGACAATGATAGCCAATGTAAAGAGACAGCGCCATCACACTGACAATGATAGCCAATGCAAAGAGACAGCGCCATCACACTGACAATGATAGCCAATGCAAAGAGACAGCGCCATCACACTGACAATGATAGCCAATGTAAAGAGACAGCGCCATCACACTGACAATGATAGCCAATGCAAAGAGACAGCGCTAGCACACTGACAATAATTGCATCAATTGATTGTGTATGATTGGTAACTGAAATATTCACAAACTGGTATGAAATATACTTAAAAGTTAAAAATAATAGTCTCTGAAAGGAGATACAAATAATATTCCACTTGGAACTCTTACGGTGAAGAACATTCCTACAATATCTATTTGCAGTCAATACAAATAATATTCCACTAAGGATGAACTCTTATCGGTGAAGAACATTCATACACTGTCTATTTACAGTCAATACAAATAATATTCCACTAGGGATGAACTCTTACGGTGAATAACATTCATACAATATCTATTTACAGTCAATACAAATAATATTCCACTAGGGATGAACTCCTACGGTGAATAACATTCATACAATATCTATTTACAGTCAATACAAATAATATTCCACTAGGGATGAACTCTTACGGTGAATAACATTCATACAATATCTATTTACAGTCAATACAAATAATATTCCACTAGGGATGAACTCTTACGGTGAATAACATTCATACAATATCTATTTACAGTCAATACAAATAATATTCCACTAGGGATGAACTCTTACGGTGAATAACATTCATACAATATCTATTTACAGTCAATACAAATAATATTCCACTAGGGATGAACTCTTATCGGTGAAGAACATTCATACAATATCTATTTACAGTCAATACAAATAATATTCCACTAGGGATGAACTCTTATCGGTGAAGAACATTCATACAATATCTATTTACAGTCAATACAAATAATATTCCACTAGGGATGAACTCTTATCGGTGAAGAACATTCATACAATATCTATTTACAGTCAATACAAATTATTAAAATTCATAAATAATATATAAGTTTCGTCTCGAATTTATTCATATTGTCATTATACTGTAATTGAAGGTAGTATCACGGCAAACTAACGGCAGTACAATGGAAAATTACGGCAGTAACCTGGCAAACTAACGGCAGTACTGCTGCCTCCATTTCAAGCATATCCTGGGTATGTCACTGTATAGTGTATATGGCTTGCCTGTGTGGTACTTTTTCACGGGGTCAATGGCCACTGCAAGTCTATCCTCAGATCAACAAAGACTATAAATACTGGCCATGAATACCTATAAACCATAAAGAGAGTCATGAGAACTATAAAGAAGAGATTTGGCGAGTATAAGTCAGGCGGAGAGATTTACTGTGCAGCCAAAGTGACTGTGAGGGAGTGAATATCATACAGTGAGGTGATTATCTGTAACTTATATATCCTCCAATTTGATTATCTGTAACTTATATATCCTCCAATTTGATTATCTGCTACTTATATATCCTCCAATTTGATTATCTGTAACTTATATATCCTCCAATTTGATTATCTGTAACTTATATATCCTCCAATTTGATTATCTGCTACTTATATATCCTCCAATTTGATTATCTGTAACTTATATATCCTCCAATTTGATTATCTGCTACTTATATATCCTCCAATTTGATTATCTGTAACTTATGCTACAAATATGTGGTAATTATCTGTAATTTATCCTCCAAATATGTGGTGATTATCTGTAACTTATCCTCCAAATATGTGGTGATTATCTGTTACTTATCCTCCAAATATGTGGTGATTATCTGTAACTTATCCTCCAAATATGTGGTGATTATCTGTTACTTATGCTACAAATATGTGGTAATTATCTGTAACTTATCCTCTAAATAAGTGGTGATTATCTGTAACTTATGCTCCTTATATGTGGTGATTATCTGTAACTTATCCTCCAAATATGTGGTGATTATCTACACTCACCATTGCATATTTAATTCCTCTCCTGCGTCTGTTGTTACTAGGTAACATAAAACTACTCTAAGCTATAAACACTAAGTAACAACCTACTATAATACTCTACTATAAATATAAAGGCCATAAACATTCCGTTAGCATTCTCAGCTAACTGCCCGACGATATAAAAGGATACTATATACTATATGCGATATAAAGGACACTATATTTACTATACTATATGCAATATAAAGGACCATGTATTTATTATATACTGTATGCGATCTATAGGATGCTATAAATATACTCTATACGCCATATAAAGTATACTATTTACTATACTATACTACATAGAGTACATGACTCTATTAGTACCTGTGACTACCATTAATTTGTTAGTTAAAAGTCACCTGGAACTGGGGGTGATGCCTAAGTTTTATGGGACATAAAAGTCAGGAACAGAATGAAAGGTGTAGAAGATGATTTAAGTGGTTCTGCAGTAATCTTCACTGTGTTCTATCCCAGGCAATTAAGAAGGATTTATTCCTGGGATATTAAGGGAATATTCCTGGAATAAACTCTCCTTGCCAGGGATCTTATAGTTAGTATAAAGCTCAATTTGAAAGTTCTGTTTTACTCCATAACACTTTAATGATAGAAACATTTTAAATACTTTTTGTATGTTTGAAGAGCATTTATTTTGATGTCAGATTAATATTTCAGATTAAAATATTTTGGTCATTAATCAATATTTAATCTCAATTGTTTTATAATTTAATAATTAGACGAAGAAATATCTTCTTACCAAGGTACCATCAATACACCGATGCCAAATTCAATTTATGCGACTAGAAAAAACATATCAATGTAATACATACAATAAATTAATATTTTATTTTACCCAGAATTAATTAAATGGGATCGAAAGTGCTGAAATATAAAATAGTGTCCAATAAAGTACAAACTATTTAATTTCTTCTCATTGCAATGTACACTGTAAGTATTCGCTGTCTGTGAGTGTAGTGTCTGCCTCAACACAACAATAGAGTATCAAATTACACACTGAGGTAGGTACACACTGTGGGCTATGGTTCTAGAACCAACTCATTAGAGGATTAGGGTTCTAGAACCAATTTATCCTGTGATTATTAATTGTTCTAGAACCAAATCATCCTGTGGTTATTAATTGTTATAGAACCAATTTATCCTGTGGTTATTAATTGTTATAGAACCAAATTATCCTGTGGTTATTAATTGTTATAGAACCAAATTATCCTGTGGTTATTAATTGTTCTATATAGGACCAACTTATCCCGTGGGCTACAGTTCTAGGATCTGATTATCTTGTGGGTTATGGATCTATAGGACTAGATTATCCTGTAGCTGACGTATTGAGATATTTTTTCTTAATAATCAATATCTATTTCCAGTCACCACAAATGGTGACCGGTATATTCCAACCCGTAATTTCCAAACCGGTAAGTTCTACCTCGGTATATTCCACCCCGGCATATTCCACTCCGCGGTAAGTTAAACCTCGGTATATTCCACCCCGGTAAGTTCCACCTCGGTAAGCTCCACCCCATGCACTTGTCGGGGCATACAGTATTTGGTTGGTCATTTATTATTTCATTTATATATTATTTATATTATTTATTATTAATATTTTTTTATAATATTAAGTAACTTTGAATTAAATTAAACCTTTTGTTGGCCAATCACAAGCGTTTTTTTTTTCACTACACATGTAATGAAACAACAGAAAGAAAGCTTGTGTGAAAGAAATTTAAAGAAATATCTGCTAAAGTAATCGCGACTAAAATTTAAATTGTTGACACTTCCTCTTCGGTTATACTACATGCAATATAAATCAATACTATGAAATTTTGCTATTAATCTTTCACTTTTGCCTATCACCTCTTCATTTTCCTCTTACATTCGTGAGTGCAGTCACTGGTGCTTGTATCCCTTTTCCTCACATTGTGACTGCATTCACTTACTAGCTTTTCTGCATCCAAGAGTATTGTCACCGGGGCAGAATTTACCGGGGTGAAATGTATATGGGAGGGAATATACCGGGGTGGAATATACCTAGAACCCCACAAATTATTAAAAATATGTAAATAATATCGTAAAAGTCGCGATAAATTCGTAAGCACCAGCAGTCTCTACGAAAATATTTATCTTTACTGTAATTTTGAAGAAATACAAACCTGAATATAGAATTTCGGTACAATGATAAATACAAAACCAATCGGGACATGGTTATGATGGGGCCATAGAAGATTAAATTCTTCCTAAATCTTCGAAGATCCCACCTAAAATTTCTTCTTACTTTTTACCTTGCTAGTACATAGACAGGTGAAATTGGTCTAATCACGAACACTTCAACTTGACTCTCTTCCGTGACACTTTGGCTGGGAAAAATAAAACAGACAGAGTGACTAGTCTGTTATGTAAACTAGAGTCAAACAGTTTAACAGAGACAGAGAAATAAACAGATACACTTGTGACGTGGATTGAACATTCAAAGAAAGATAAACACGCCATTGTATTTAATTTTCTAATTCAACAATCTTGCATAATTAAACCAAAAAAGACATAATTTAAACTGTAATATTGACGTCAGAGTCGCTAGTAGAAGTAAAAAGGTGTGGACAACTGTATCACCTTCTGGTGACAATGTTTATCAGGGTAACATTCTACCAATAATGGAACAGTATTGACAATGTTGTAACAATATTGGTAATATTGTAACAGTATTGGCAATGTTGTAACAGTATTGGCAATGTTGTAACAATATTGGCAATTTTGTTACAATATTGGCAATTTTGTAACAATATTGGCAATTTTGTAACAATATTGGCAATGTTGTAACAGTATTGGCAATGTTGTAACATTATTGGAAAAATTGTAACAATATTGGAAATGTTTGTAACAATATTGGCAATGTTGTAACAGTATTGGCAATGTTGTAACAATATTGGCAATGTTGTAACAGTATTGGCAATGTTGTAACAGTATTGGCAATGTTGTAACAATATTGGCAATGTTTGTAACAATATTGGAAATGTTGTAACAATATTGGAAATGTTGTAACAATACTGGAGCAATGTTGTAACAATACTGGAGAAATGTAAAAAAATACTGGAGCAGTGTTGCCTCAAGTATCACTGTATTACCTTCTTTAGGGCCGTAAATAAAAGATAATAAAACAATGTAAGGGAATTATAAACCTATCTCTCACACAGTGTTCTTATTTACCAACACTTTTCTAGAGCAATGTTGTTATAGCCTTACTGTTACAATGAATGTACTACCAGAGAAAAGAGTCACTTTGATGATGTACTACCAGAGAAAAGAGTCACTGTGATGATGTACTATCAGAGAAAAGAGTCACTGTGATGATGTACTATCAGAGAAAAGAGTCACTGTGATGATGTACTATCAGAGAAAAGAGTCACTGTGATGATGTACTAAAAGAGAATAGAGTCACTGTGGTGATGTACTATCAGAGAAAAGAGTCACTGTGATGATGTACTATCAGAGAAAAGAGTCACTGTGATGATGTACTAAAAGAGAATAGAGTCACTGTGGTGATGTACTATCAGAGAAAAGAGTCACTGTGATGATGTACTATCAGAGAAAGAGTCACTGTGATGATGTACTATCAGAGAAAAGAGT
>CANNZV010004570.1:0-39090 GCA_947561585.1 Caprella mutica
ATGGCGAGTTTGGACATGCTTTATTACTTGGTGAAATACATAAATAATTCCTATACCTATTCTGAATTGGGTCACGCAGGTAAATTGCGGCCCTTTAATTTTCGCTCTCTCAAGAGAGTCTCTTAAACATTCTGAACCAAAATTACATTAAAATGGTGCATAGCTATCATAATAAGCACAGTGCATGCAACAATTTATTACTTTGTTTTTTAACGAGTATTTTTGTTTTGTTGTTAAAGGCCGCAGTCCAAGTAAAATAGTATGTCTCATAAACTCACCATTTGTCTCTCCAGCTCTCTCCAAAATTCAACAAATTCTCTCCAAAATGATCAAATTTTCATAAATTCTCTCCAAAATAACATTGTAGCATAGGAGAAAAATAGATAAAACTCGCCATTTGCAATTGAAGGGCTCAAAATAACTGTCACAAACTCGCCATTAAAATGGCGAGTTTGGACATGCCTTATTACTTGGGCCGCAGTTAGTTAGTGGGCCGCAATTTTACATGCTTGACCCTAAGATTGACTAAGGATGCCAACATTGCCAAGTAATAAAGCATGTCCAAACTCGCCATTTAACCAGTCTGGAAAACTGCTTAGGCTAACACCAGTTTGTTGTATTTGGTGCACCAAACTCCTGACTTTTTCTTAAATCTGAGAAATAGCCAGTCTGGAAAGTAGTGCAGAACGTCGTTAATTTTTTTGTTTAATTTTAAACCGTCGTTAAAAATTATATAAATCATCGTTTTGTAATATTAACCAATAATCTTGGTCGTAAAATTAAATCAGACTTACTAATATCTCGTACTATACTATAATACCCAGTCTGCAGAATATGGAACATTTTTCAAAGACTCTCTGCGGGAGTTTTCGATTGAATTTTAGAAATTTGAGATCTCTGTGTGAGATCTTGAATTAATTCCTCTGTTACCATTAATTTAGCTGCGGGAGATTTTGAATCAATTCCTATGTTACCATTAATTTAGCTGCGAGAGATTCTGAATCTGCAACTGAGAGTCAGTCTCAGTCAGAGAATAACTCTCTCAAATTAAAATCTCTGCGGGAGCCAGTCTGCAGAAACTGGTAAAGTGTTCGTAGAGATCTCTTATTTTGTTTGTAGCAAAATTAATGTAAATATAGGGATTAATTCAAAAGTGTTCGTAGCAAAATTAATGTAAATATAGGAATTAATTCAAAATTGTTCGGAGAGAATATCCCAAATATCTCACATATTCTGCAGACTGGTGCGGGAGAAGAGACACATTCTGCAGACTGGTGGTATACCAGTCTGAAAAGTACAGCAGGATTTATGGATTAATCCTGCACCCAGTCCTATTTAATTCCTATGTTCCCATGTTATTTGCTGCGCCCAAATCACAATTTCTGCAAAAAAATCCTGGGTCAGAGGTCACCTTCTTTTCAGACTGGATGGTATACTACTATTATACCACAGAGTACAGACCATTGAATAGGAAGATATTTAACGCTATTGAACAAATATCAACCAATCAGAGAGAGGCATACCCTGACGACGGTGACGTCACACATTACAAACGTATACCTAATACTGGTAGTTATATAATTATGTAATGGTCAAATCAAAATTTTCATTCACTAGCTATCAATTAGGAGTGACTAAAGCAGATATGGAAAAAAAGTATAGGTAATTAAAGTATAAAGGTATATTTATCATGAATAGAAAGAAAGGGGGTTTAGGGAGGGGGGGGGGGGGCTCTCCTATCACACCCCCTCTCACAGAAACCCTGAATAGCACCTAAATATTATTATTTTAATTATCAATGGCATTCATTCATGATACCAATTAAAATAATAATAATTATGATATGGCTAGCTTCTTTCTTACTTCTTAGGAATGTATAAGACCAAAGATGTGAAAACTGATTGATAATTCATAAGTTACCCTAGTACCTATAGGCTAATAGCTATGTACATTCTTTCAGTTTAATATATTTACTCAAAATACCTAATTAAACGAACAGTAATGTTTAAACTAGTGCTTTATAAATTATCAAATTCAAATCTAAATTTTTCGATCGTATTATTTCTTGAATATTAGGCTTATTGTAAATACTTAAAAACATGTACAAGTCCAGACAGTTGTCCGGTACATGTCTAGAACCGAAAATCTTAAATTTAAACATTTAGCTGTACTTATAATAGAAAGGTATTTAGTGTTAATTAGGTATACTGTATAACTTCATTAACCATTATTCTTAATACTCTGCTTATATTCATTGAATAGCTATAACTTTTCTATATTTTACCAGTTCAATACATGTTTGAGACTGTTAAGATTAGCGCGTCATCCTGACAGCCATTTTGTTTATTAAACTTATGTACGTGATGGTACGTAAACTTCTGATTCAAATATTTTAATTCATACGTTTTTAAATTTTATAATTTCCTACTTACCTAATAATAATTATGTAATTTCAATTTAAATTGCTATCCATGATACCTTATACCTCCATGTATAATATCATGGATACCAATCGAAATATAGGCAGCTATATAGGTTTATATTTCTGTGATCAAAAATGTGGAACCATACAATAATTCAAAGTACCTACTTCCAGTAATTTACGCTATTCCCTTCCATAGATTTAAATACGCTGTACATTAATAAACTTTTATCAATGTACAGGTATTTAAATCTATGGAAGGGAATAGCGTAAATCTACTGGAAGTAGGTAGTTTGAATTATTGTACGCTTCCACATTTTCGATCATAGAAATATAAACCTATATACCTACCTATTTTAACTCGTTATTTCGATTGGTACTATCCATGAGTAAACTAGAGTATTGGGTACCAGTCTACCAAGGGTAAGTTTCAAGTTACCAGACGTTTCCATATTTCCGACCACACAAATATTGTATAATTTACTAACTACTTTTACAGGTTATTTAATTATAGTAAGCGGTAAGCCTATATTAAAATAACCATTTAAAGTGTTAGTTAAATTCCCTAACTTTTTCTTTTATCTGAGGCAAGTTCTAAGTTATCGTACGATACACATTTTCGGCCCTAGAATAGAAATCCTATACATAGGGGAACTTGGTAAGTTACGAATTAGCGGTCAATTTCACATCTTCGGTCATATGTAAATGTAGGTATGAGAACACACGATAGGTAAAATAATAATTTTTAAAATAGGTAGTGTTACCTATTGTGGTATTAAACATGTAGGTAATGATATAATAGGTAATTATTTACCAGACAACTCAGACAAGTAATGAACTGGACAATTGGGGTATGTGTATGGTGGGTGGGGGTTATGTGTTAGCATGGGGAGGAATTTACGTATGCATTATTAGGTTATCGAGTCCAATGGAGATGGCCATCCTAATATGCATACCAATAAAAATCAAATAAATATTAATAGGTAGATATCATTGTATCTTATCATCTTATGTGACCGATGATGTGGAACTGACTGATAATTTGTAGCTTACCCTATTATGCCTACCTAGTTACTTTCGTTCATAACTTAATGATACCTACAGACTACGATGATTTATATACCCTAGGCTGCCTTGAGGTATCATGGATATCAATTACAATAACTAATTAATATGTAAATTAGTTAAGATAATCTCTTTATATGATACACTATCTGGTTTACCGTTTACTTTAATAATTACCTAGATTATTAATTTAGATAGGTACCTAGCCTACCGAAAATAGAGATATCTAATCATGATCAATGTTATGAAAACATTACATTCTAGACGTAGTTTGATATCTAAGAGCTGTCATTGGTGCTTCACACCATCAAATGATGTGACGTCATTAAAAACTCTCCACTCTATTGGTCAAGAAGTTCAGTGCAATCTTTACGGTAATGATGTATCAAGACCTTATGTAAACAAAATATTGTCAGATTGTGGTTACCATTTAGTTTATATAAAGAGTCGTAACAGTCGTTAATTAATTAATTTTTGATAAATTTCTGTCGTGAATATATTTAATATAAAACTTTATAACAAATTTCCGTCATTAATATCTTGAATAGAATAATTTTCTCCATAAAAACTTCGTTAAATTTATTTATCGATGTGCATCTTCTTTCCAGACTGGAGAAATAGCTGCTAACATTTTTCATTAATTTGTCTACTCCTCCCAATATTTTTCCAGTTTCTCCTCCAAAAATTAATGGTAATATAGGAATTAATAGCTAAATATCCTCCGACATTGTAGGAATATTTTTATTAGAGAAATTGAATATCTCCCGAGATATCATTGGAATTTACCACCAAATACAATCTGGGACTAACAGATGAACTCTATATGCTAAATGCTGTGGATTATACAATTTTTAGCAATTTACCATTAATTTTTGAAGTCTGTAAAACTCCAACAGAGTAATTAGTTCATCAGAAAGCACCTATTTTTCCAGACTGGATTTCTGCGTTGTTTAAACATATAATGTGTTATTTTCACGGAGTTGTCTTTAGGATTTATTTTCACGGAGTTGATTCTGAACATCCAACGGAGTTACTAGTCAATCAAATGAGTTATTTTTCCACCCTGGCCATTTAAATGGCGAGTTTGTGACAGTTATTTTGAGCCCTTCAATTGCAAATGGCGAGTTTTATCTATTTTTCTCCTATGCTACAATGTTATTTTGGAGAGAATTAATGATAATTTGATCATTTTGGAGAGAATTTATTGAAATTTGGAGAGACAAATGCCGAGTTTATGAGACGTACTATTTAACTTGGTAAGGATGTACAGTAGTTTGCCGCTCAGCTTTTAGGTACTGTTGGAAAATTGTAAGCCAATTTTTGAGCCAAAATTTCACAAAAATAATGAGCCAAGCCAATTTGGCTCATTTTTTGAAGATTTCAAGCCAAAATTAACATGAGAATAGAGGAATTTATTCAAGATTTAAAGCCAATTAGACATAGTATCTGAGTTTTGAACTTTTGAAATCTAAGCCATTTGATTGGCTTTAACTGACATACTCTGTAATATGGGGTTAATCTCAGAAATGCTAGTCTGTATTCCATGTTTCAGAGGCTGGAAAATTGTAAGCCAATTTTTGAGCCAAAATTTCTCAATAAATCTGAGCCAAGCCAATTTGGCTCATTTTTTGAAGATTTCAAGTCAAAATTAACATGGGAACATAGGAATTAATTCAAAATTTAAAGCCAATTAGACATATCTGAGTTTTGACCTTTTGAAATCTAAGCCAATTAATTGGCTTTAACTGACATACTCTGTAACATGGTCTGTATTTCGTGGTAAGTTCCACCGACATGTCTGTGGAGTCTTTTCCCGTTTGAAAATAATATTCTAGCAAAGTCGGTGGATTTTTAGCTATTTATTCCTATGTTACCATTAATTTTCGGTGGAAAAATGGGTAAAATGTTGGTGGATCAGCCTAATTACTGGAAATTTATGGTGGATTTTTTTAAGCTTTTTAAAAAGTCAGTGGAATTTTGTGCACCAAATACAGACTGGGAATTAATTACACTGTTGGAGTTTAGCAAACCTTAAAATACAGTAATAAATTAATGGGAACTGTATAATCTGCAGCATTTAGCCTCTAAAAATTCATGTTAGTCCAGAGTGGAAAACTCAAATTCTGACAGTTAGTCAGTTACTCTTGAATACTCAACCGCGGAGTTTATTAATGATTAACCCTGCTTAGTATTAGTAAAGCATGTATAACATGCAGAGTTCAATTTTATGAAATTTACATAACTGATTTTTACTTACCTAGTTAAAAGTAATAATGTAAGTTTCTGCAGAGTTGTCTTTAGGATGAGTTCTCACGTTACGTAGTTGATTTTGAATCTCTAACAGAGTTACTAGTAAATCAGAATAGTTATTTTTCCATCCTGGCTGTTACTGTTAGCCCAGACTGCAGGAACTGGTAAAGTGTTCTCCAAGAAATCCTCTATTTTAGATTTTTAGCTTTTGTTCTCAGTAAAATACATGTAAATATAGGAAGAAATTAAGGAATGTTCAATGTTCACACAGAAAATGTTAAAAATGTCCCATATTCTGCAGACTGGGTGTTTGCCTAAGGTATTTTCCAGAGTGGATGCCAACCAATCAGAGAGAGGCATACCACTGATCAAGACAATCAGAGAGAGGCATACTGTGATGTCATATATTACAAACATGCATAACAGATACAAACTATAATAATAATGTGTATATGTTCTAACTGTCATCTACCAATAAATTAAAAATAATAGTAAGTAATAAGGAGAACTAAAGCAGATATCTTCCAATATTCAATGGTCTATATTCAACATATTTGCATAATGGCTGTGTAAATATTTTCTCAGCCAGTATTGCCAAATTGAGAGATTATTAAATTTTTACACTTCTTCAATAAAAAACTTATGATTTTCAGTCATAAGTCAACAATAAATTGGCGACTTGGTACACGCTCTTAAACTAGGGCACAATCAGTCTCCAGATATTTAATGTTTGGGGCATTTCTCTCCAAAGATTTTAAAAATTTTCTCAAATGACCACAAATCTTAAAATACTCACCAATAATTACATGTAAGCATATGAAATAATCAGAAAATTGTCACCGAGTAATTCAGGAGACTAATTTCAAGGCTAATTTCTATAGTCGCCGGATAAAACTTCACAACTTCATGCATCTTTTGCAGATTAGGTACACACTAGGTATTAAACAAAGTAATAAAGAATGTCCAAACTCGCCATTTTATTGGCAAGATTGTGACGGTCATTTTGAGCCCTTCAATTGCAAATAGTGAGAAATATCTAATTTTCTCCTATGCTTCAATGTTATTTCATTTTGGAGAGAATTTATGATAAGTTGATCATTTTGGAGAGAAATTTGGTGATTTTTGGAGAGAGCTGAAGACTAATAGAGAGTTTATGATTCATACTATTTTACTTGGTATCCAGACTGGATCTCTATGAGCACTTTACCAGTTTCTGCAGACTGGGACTGAATTAATGACAATTTTAAAATTTCAAGCCAAAATTAACATGGGAACATAAGAATAAAATATAAGCCAATCACATATACGGTCCTATCTGAGTTTTGACCATTTGAAATGTAAGGCTATTGTAAGCCAATTAATTGGCATTAACTGACATAATGACACTAGTCATTTCATTAGTGAAATGTGTGACCCCATATAGTAATGAAATTAGTCATTTCATTACTATATAGGGTCACACAGGTAAATTGCTGCCCTTTAGTTTTTAATTGTGGCCATCTCAAGAGAGTCTCCAAAACATTCTAATCCGAAATTACATTAAAACTTTATATACCTACCAATATATGCGCTTTGCATGTGATATTTTATTAATTTGAGTTTTTAACGTGTGATTTGAAGCTATGATGTTTCTATTGTTAGAGGCCGCAATTAGTTAGTGTGCTGCAATTTACCTGCTTGACCCTAACATTGGTCATCTTGAATGAAACCTCAAATCTGATAGGTCATAGATGTAAATTATCGCTCTATTAGGTATATAAATAATAATATAAACTGTAGTAATAAAAATTGTACGAATAATGATTGTATGGATTGAGAAATATTCAAAGCAAAATAAAAATATTAATATTCTAAAAATATTTCTCATATTCTGTATAATGAGACTGACTGACTGTTCCCTATATTTACATTAATTTTTATTGAGAACAGAATCTCTATGAACACTTTCCCAGTTTCTGCAGACTGGAGTAGCTAGTCAATTTATTAAGAGATACTTTTTTCATAATGGATCTCAGTTTGTATTCCATGTTCAGAAACACCATAATTTTTTCAATCAGTAAAAAAAACTTAATTTATTTTAACTTTTCATTAAAAATTGCAATTCTGCTGCCAGGCAAAAATTAATGTATGTGAAATTATTATTTCATGTTTAGAAATTCACTACTTTGTCCTTGCCAACTGGCAACTAAGAAGATACAACTGATAATGTTTCTTCAATTGAAACTCAGTGAAAAATATGATTGAATGTCTATTCAATAAATGTATAACCCAAAGGTATATATCACCAATTACAAATCATGTTATGTCTCTTTTCTTTAATTTATAAATTATTTATATAACTCTTAGGTATATCATCTCATTATTCACATTGTTCTTTATTATCATTTTTTTATCTACCTCATCCAACTTTTTTCCCAAATTTATATATGCTACTATTCATTGCACTTTAATACTTATGAATAAAAAAGAAGTTACAATATTTTAGAATATGAATATAATTAATTACAAATGATTTAAGTTATTTTTGATTGAAATCTTAAAAGTTCATCTACTTTTACTAATGTAGTCAGATCAATTTCCACTGTCCTCTCTTCTATGAAGTTCTAATTAATGCTAACTAATTATATGAAGTGAGTGCTTTACTAATAACCTCTTTCATAGGACCACAAACATTGATGAAGATATGGCCGTAGATTATCCAGATTATGAAAAGGAAAATTGTCCACCAGGCGTAGATATTCTTGCCCATATTAAGATAGAGTATAATTTTCAGAGTGTGAAGTAAGTCACTGTAGTTTGGTGGTACAGTAGCTAGTATTGAAAGTGTAACTTCTTCTCATCCCATCTTCATTGTCATAATCATCTTTAAATTTAAGGTAGTTCATTGGTAGAAGTGGGAGTGTTGCTAAATTAAATTATTAAAGATAAAATTAGTAGTCTCTGTAATTTTTTCTATTTTAATTACATTTAGAGTACCTAACTTATCAATTGTTGACATGTTTTATAATACTGAATGATAGTTTTTAATTAGTGTGAAGGATTAACAAAGCTTTGAAAGAAGATTAAATTCATTTTCAGTTATTGAAATGCAATGAAATCTTCTTCAAATTTTTCATGATCTTTTAACTGTGTTTTAAAACTATCATTTAGTATTATTGAACTAAATTGATAAATTACCTTAGATACATATTTATTGACTTGTGACTTTTTTTCTTTACCATATAACAAAACGCTTAATAAATTAATTAAATTAACACCAGTCACTGATAACTATTTGTTATTGCAGTGCCATTCCTCTACCAAGTAACTTTGCCGGTGAAGGTCCTAGCGGCAGTGGAGGCAGCAGCCGTGCCGTCACTGATAACCCAGCACAGCATGAGGGAAGAGTGAGGAGCTTCCCTCACGACCCTGGGAACTGGGCCTCCCTCTTTTACCTTCCTCTGAATGAAGAAACCAGCACTGGTTACGGCATCACTAGCTATGACATGCTCTTGGAACTGGTCAAGAAGTCTGTTAGAATATGTCACGAACATAACCTTAAATTAGTCCCATCCAATAGTCTACACATTTCCCTTAGCAAAACTTTGAAGCTTAGGATACACATGATACAGCCCCTTGCTCAGGAAGTTAGGGATGCACTCAGTTCAATGATAAGGTGAGTCATTATGTATGTGATTAGATATTACTAGTCATGTCTAATGTACATTAGCTAGGTCATTACTACTCAAAATTTCAGACACTACAATGTGTGGATAGAACAAAATAAATTAATACTTCAGTGTGACACAGTTTCAACTGTAGCTATAAAATTGTTAGTAGTTCCATTTATATTGAACTTTGATAGAGTAATGATAAAATCATGGACAATTTCAGATTGTTAATCCAACTTGTAGATTTATAGCTCAAAATATTTAATGGCATTATTTAATTTCAGCTCTTTAATTAATTCCCTCTGTTGCTCTTTAGTTTATTCCTTGCTAATTAACTAGTTACTCACAGAGTAGCTTTTATGCACTCATGAGCATTGTCACTAACTTGTGTTTAATTTTCCTTTGACGTCAGTGATTGGCCTTTTTGGACGAAGCAGATATTAATTACTCTCTGATAATATTTGCTTTCAATTTAACTTGTGTGATTTAAAACATTTGAATTGTAAATCCTTAGTCTGAAAGAACAATGAATTAAATATATTTTCTCTTTACAGATTTACAATTTGGCTGAACAGATTTGAAGTGTATGTCAATGAAGAGAAAACTAGAACTTTCCTAGGATTGCGTGTTCTGAATGGCCAATCTGACCTGAAAGGCGTAGTCTCAACTCTGGACACAATCTTTGACTCCTACAAACTTCCTCCCTTTTACAAAGACAACAGACTGCACGCCAGTCTGGCATGGATGAAAGGAGACTGCAGCAAGCAACTGACCTCTCTACTTCCAGTTTTGGAGACATGCTTAGCCGACTACTTCACGGAGCCTGACCACTTGCGCTCGTTCCACGTGAAGTACTTGCACTTCAAAACTGGAGGCAGAGTTAACAGCATTCAACTGGGCCAGTGCTTATGATTGTATTTGCCATTTGTAAGATAGTTTTGGATTAGGAGTTGTGATATTCTTCTATCTAGAGTGTGGAATTTCCATTTCTACTTTTCTATCTCTTCAAGCTGCTCAATGGGGAAGTTCATCATTTTTCATATCATCATTCATGTGTTTTTATCTTAATCACAGACTCCATGTTTTAGGAACAAGACTCTCAGTGTAAATATTCATATTTCTAAAGGACTGTTAAAATAATTCTTGTGATAGCTCTCCCTTATTCTAAAGATTAGTTCCTAGCTAGGTATTCAACATTTGATATGTTGTCTCTTTTTATAATCATTTAAATGACAGTTTTCAGTAATATTTATTTTCTACCAAAGCTTTCTTATGCATTTTATTTTCTACGGTTCTTCTTGTTTTATTACGTAGGAATCTATTTTTGTGTTCTTCATGTTATGAAGTCATCTACCATTCTTCAATAGCTATATGGAAATATGTCCCATAGTCATTGTACTGCATTCACGGCGGTGTAGCTTATCTGCATCCATGAGCATTGTCTTAAAATATTTTGCAGGTGATATTTTTTCTTTAGTGTGTTCCAAATTATTTGTAACAAGATAGACTGTTTTATTGTCAGTGATAATAGATTTCTTAATGATGAATGTGGAAATTATTACCTACCTCCCTACTATCAAAATTTACCTTCAATAGTTTCACTTGAGTAAAAAAGAAATTCAGAATTAGGAGTAATTAAAGGATCTAGTGCAACATTTTAAACTTTAACTGAAAAGTGAAGAAACTTATTCGGAAACATCTATAATATTATTTATTTATATTTAATATTTATTAAACTACATCATTTGCCATCTGGTGGTACAAGCCCCCAAAGGGCTCTATCCTGAAGCTGTCTGTGTTGAATGGAAGAGAAGGGGGGTGGCGTCCCGTGGGTGCTAACTGTTGTAATTTGGATTATGGATTGACTGACTTTTTTTAATTTTTACCATTCTTATTATTTTTTTAACGCTACTTACAGTTTTAGAGGATAGCGCTAGAGTTATGCTCTTCAACTACGAAGTCTTAGATTTTAGTGTTAGGTAGGCTCATTTACTATCACCTCTTCATTTTCCTCTTCCATCCGTGAGTGCAGCCACCGGTGCTTGTGTCCCTTTTCGTCACATTCCTTGGTAAGTGACTGCATTCACGGAGTAGCTTTTCTGCATCCATGAACTTGTCATCGATGGTGGTAAGTTGATTTCCTTTCTGACTGCTTCTTCCAGTCCTTTGTATTTAATTTCCTTTTGACATCAGCGATATGGCCTTTGGTTCCGAAGCAGACGTTAAACCCCTACTAATATCTCCTAGGTTTAATTATATTATTATGTATAATTTTGACAATATATAGACACCTTGGGTAAAACAAATGCAGGCGTAGATTCTTGCTTGTTTATTCGTAAACTAGTTTTCAATTTAGAGCAGTGGTTCTTAAAGTATTTAAATAGATTTATTAGCTACAATACATTTGGTTACTATGATAAAAGAATTAAAAATTAAGGAGGAAGGTTATATTTACATTCTACATGATATTAATTAACAGCAAGAACTGAACTTTAAGTACACCTCACTTTAATAAAAGTGGTACTTATTTCGAGTCTAGTACCGTTCGAAAACGGAGACAATTTTTCTGTGATTAATTCACAGTAACTATCAAAAACATCAATATTACAATCCAGATGAGGTTATTAGAAGCAATTGGTTCAGAAATTCAACATGACACATTTTATGGTAAGTTCCGTATTATCGCGGGTTCCATATTTTCGAACACATAAAAATCTATATAATAATCATTATTTAACTTTTATTTCAATTTGTATTCATATTACCAATCTGAATAGAGGTTGAATAATAATTATTATATTTACTTTTCGGACGTGTCCGAAAATGTAGAACGTACCAATAACTTGAAACTTAGTGCCCTTCTTCCAAAAATATTTCATAGAGCATAAAATTGCTGTTTGTTAAATGTAGCACAATAATTATAGAAGTGTAAGTATCTATTAATTACCTATACTTAGAGAGAGTTATGCTACGGTTGGATTTTATAACATTTAATAAATTCACTATTTTAAACTTTCATCACAGTCACAAGCACTGTTTGATAATAGGCTTATAGAATAGGGACTATAAACTGTGACTCTATTTCTAAAACAAATTTTCTTTCATTATAACTCATAGAATATAAGATATATAATAAAGGAGTGACAATTATAAATTCCTTGTTACTTTGCTTCGCTTTAGTTACAGTTTGGTAATTAAACTGAGTTGTGATTTGGTAACTAAAGCGGGGGATGCCTGTAACAAATAAAAAACCCTAAACACAGTTCAAGCCCCTAAGGGGTGCTGGGCACCTCTTTTTAAGAACTACTGCTCTAGGGGAAGTATTAAAAAGTCAATGAATTATAAAAAAAATTGTACAGGTTCTAAGCAGACCATAATAAAAACTAATCTAAAATGCACTCTGTAAGTGAAATATTACATCAAAATTACGCTCAACTACATTGGTAGCAAAACTCCTCTGATGAACAGACCAGGTGTAGACAAATTTTAATGTTTAATTTTAAAACGTGAAAATTATCCATTTATTCACACTATTGGATAGCTCATTATATGCACTAACTGTTATATTTTACTTTCAGAGGTATTTCTAAATATTAATTTAGTTATGAGCTCTGTAGCGTCGACAATTCAGGAACTGTTTGAATCAGGACACTCCCCGAGTCAAATATGCAAGCTTTTGAAGGGTCGTGCGGGTAGATCTGGTGTCTACAAGGCTCTGAAGCGTTTCAGAGAGACAGGTTCGACCCTCCAAAAGGTTAGGAGTACTCCAGATCGCAAGGTTAGGACCTCTAAGCTCATCAAAAACACCGTGGAGAAAATCAGGAGGAATCCTGAATGAGCGTCAGGAAATTGGCATCAGCGTCTGGTGTGAGCTATGGAAGGATGCAGAAAGTGATCTGAACCTTTCCCCATTCAAAAAGACAAAAGCTCAGCTACTGTCAGAGGCCACAAAAACCAAACGGCTGCAAAGAGCAAAGCTTCTTCTGGAAAAGCTGAGAGACGGCTCGCAACCTCCGGTCTTGTGGACTGATGAGAAGTTATTCACGGTCCAAGCCGTCCACAATCTTCAGAACGACCGGTGAATAAGCGCGATATTCCTCAGAACGACAGGCTGATATTTAAGAGACAAAAACCAGCTTCTGTCATGGTCTGGGCCGGGGTAACCTCATCTGGAAAGAAGAGTCCTCTTTTCTTCATTGAAGAGGGTGTAAAGGTGAACCAGCACGTTTATTTGAAGTTGTTGGAGGATCAATTGGTGCCTTGGGTGAACACAACGTTCGTTAAAACAGGTGTTACCCTCCAGCAGGACGGAGCCACGTCCCACACGGCTTATCGCGTTCAAGAATGGTGCAAGAAGAATATGGCTGGGTTCTGGTCGAAGTAGTTATGGCCTCCTTCCTATGGACTTTTCCATCTGGAGTATTTTGGAGAGTAAAGCCTGCTCTTCTAATCACTCAAATGTGAACGCTCGGAAGCAAAAATGGATGACTTGCTGGGACGAAATTCCAGAAGAAACCATCCGTGCCGCGTGTAGTCAAGTTCCTGACAGGTTGAGGCGTTTGGTGAAGGCTAAGGGAGGATATATTGAAAACTAACTATGGAATTTATTTCTTAGATGTATAATGATTTTTTCTGTTAAGTTAGTTTTCTTTTTTCTGTTATTTATAAGGAGATATTTCAATAAATATTTGTCTACACCTGGTCTGATCACCCTGCACAACTAGTTCACTATACGTGAGCTTACTTCAATAGGTAGAATCTCGAGAAATGCATAGAAAACTGGTTATTTATGGCAGGCAATACAAAATATGTTCACTATACAGTGTACTTCATGACTCTAATAACAGCGCAGAAGGCAGGATGGTTCACTATAGAGGAGTTGCAATGTACTATTTACAAGGGATTGATTCTTTATAATTTCCGTGTTTAGGAAAGAAAGTATTATTTATTGACTAAAATTTAAAGGAATACTTAATTTATTCAGCATAAGGAAATTGGAAGACATTAATAATTAGTACAGACACGAGCATTATTAAACTGCTGACGTCACGGCAACGGTACTAGGAATTTACGCCACAAGGAATTTCGCCGTCAATTTTATTTTGACTCTTGGCTTATGAACCCCAGACAAATAATTTAAAGTGATCACCAAAATAATTTCTTGGGTCCTTGTCCAACCCCCGTTGATAGGATACAGTACTGATAAAAAGAGAAAGCAGACTTTTCATATATAACTAGTGACTTTATTTTGATTTTAGTTTCGTTTTAATTTAATTTTAGTATGGGCTTAACATATGCTTTGGAACCAAAGGCCAAATCGCTTATGTCAAAAGGAAATTAAGTACAAGGGACTGAAAGAAGCAGTCAGAAAGGAATGTGGCTTCGTGAACAATAGGTGACGATAATGCTCATGGATGTAGAAAAACTATACCATACGTGAATGCAGTCACTTACCAAGGAATGTGACAAAAAAGGAACACAAGTACCGGTGACTGCACTCACGGATGGAAGAGGTGATAGTAAATGAAGAGTACGAGCCTACCTAATACAAAAATCTAAGTCCTCGTAGTTCAAGAACATAATCCTAGCGCTATCCTCTAAAATTGCAAGTAGCGTTAAAAAATTGATATAAATGGTAAATATGAAAAAAAATATATTTGATGGATAATGAAACATAACACAAGTTGATCGTATAATTGCATTTGGTAAAAAGTTTACCAACTGATATCATGTATGAAATTGTTATTGTTTGCTATAAGTGTCTTGTTTAACTAACAAGAATTTAACTCTCTCAATTCTAACATTTAATGTGGTGATTTTGTCTGGGGCTCTCAAATCGAGAGTTAAAAAAACTCTCACGGCGAAAATTCCTTGCGATAATTTTCTCGCGGCGAAATTTCCGGTCACGCACAGCAACCACGGTTATAGAAATAGAACTCTGCTACAACCAGGATACAGGAATATAAACATATTACTGTATCCTGGCTACAACCACGGTGTAAATTAAAACTAGGATACTTGAGAATATTAAATTCAGAAGTCATTCTAACCATCGCTAGAAAAAGAAACAATAGCTACAACTATGACGTCACTGGAGAAAATAGTTTAGAAAAAAGATAGGCTACCCACACTACCTAGTTTGACAGTTTAACAACTAGGCTTGATCAACTCAAACGACTAATACGAAAATATAACAACCAAATTGGAAAATAGTTGAAGAAAATAGGTATATCCATTATCCAGGGTACAGTAACACTTACTGTATCCTAGGTAAGTCTATTCTGTCTATTCTGATATACCTATAATATATCTTTAAAACCTATTCTGCAGTCATTTAACCCTTTATGTCCTAAACTTGTTGCAATAATTATTAGTTATCATAATTACGAATGTCATTAATATATTTTTTTTCTATACTGTAACTGTATAAATAATGAGTCAGAATAACTAAATATGTAGTTTAAGTATGAGATATATATGTAGTATAATAGAGGATGGTCACTACACCTAGGTAGTTAGTTGGCTGGCTATGTGCTAAGGGATGTCATGAGAGCGAAATTGTGCTAGCATTTGTGATTGATAAGTTGTTGTGATGCACATAATCAAGTTGGTGTAATAGTGAAATGAATCAAAGTCAACTCATAACAGATAGTCACAAAAAAGGTAAATTGACCAAATGGTGTATTACTTGGCTTGGAAATTTTAATAAAAGAAACTTGTGCAAGTGAAATATCTCTCGAGAAAGACAGATGTTACAGCGAGCGAGCAAAAGAAGCTAGATCAGTTTGATATGTTATTTTCGTGGACCGGTCCCGGAGGTAGTGCAATACCGGGTCGATCCGCGGCAAAGCTGAAGCAAGCTTCTAACACTACGCCATGATCCAAAAATCAGATTAATATCGTTGGAGCCGCGTGGGCTCCGTATCAGATATTAAGCTGATAAGAACAGATACTACACTTTGATCTTAGCCAAAAGGCCGAGAAGCGATGGTTGAGCAGAAACTTTTGGGACCTGACTCTCAGTCACTAAAAGCTTTTTAAAAATTACCATCGCCTCAGCAGGCATAAATAAGTTTTTAGTTCAATTAACACGTATTACCATTATAATTGACTTTAATTATTATTTTTTTTAACACAGAGTGTTCACCATTTTCAACTTTTCAATGAAACAAACAGTAGAAAAACGATAAAATAACAAAAAGCAAATTGATAAAAAGATTGATATAGTAACTGTATGGGGTAACTAAAGAATTTAGAGTCGCATGCAAAAAACAATAATTTGGAGTTATACAAGGAAAAGTTTACCTAAATAATATCACAATAGAATAGAAGAATGATAGATGATTAATTTTGTAAAATTATATCCTACATTGATTTTAGAAAAGTAATAGTTAGCTATATATGTAATATATCTCTCTCATTCACTAACTAATTAACGTAAGATCTGTATATAGGTAGTTTAGAAAATAATATAAAATCATTAGTTTGTGATCTAAATACAAAGTTGAAGAAGAAACTCTTACTTTGAAACATTTGAATGTTAAGTAAATATTAAGAACTTCAGTTAAGTCGTTTTCGGAAATGAATGTTAGAATTATTATAATCATAAATTTACATGAACATATATTTACTATATTGTTTTAAAAGGATATAATTTCTCCTTCAAAAATTTAGACTTCCTTCTATTACTGTAAGTTTATGGTACAATTTTAATTCTATTTGCATTGCATTGTGATGCAGTAGTAAATACTATAAGCAGAGTTGGTGCCGTGAAATATATGAGTTACCCCTCCATTTTTAATCTAATTATCAAAAAAATATTAAAAGATATTGATTCATCACATATACGAGTGTTACAATTTAATTATTGCCAAATTTCTATTGGAAGATTTTTAGGGAATATAAGTTACAAAAGGAGTATAATTAAAGTGAAAATAATTTAAATTGAGTATGATGTTAATAAGTAATTTGTAATCAATTTTTCTAATTTCTGTATTGATATCCGCGGTTTGTTTCATTGTTGAGAAGATATTTTGAAAAGGAACAATTTTTTACTATTTTAATGGTTTAACAGATGTCCGTACCCTCTATGAGGAGATCCAAAAAAAATGAAAAAGACAAACATTTGAATAAAAATAAAATGATGATTACGGAGCTAATCTCTCTCTCTTTCTTGAAAATTACTCGCATTGATTAAAAATATTCACCCGATTTACTTTTCATACTACGTGGTTTCACCCACGCTCTACAAAGTTCCTATATTTACATGTAAATGTTCAGGAACTCACAGTAAGGGTAGGTAAAATATAACTGAATACACTTTATAAAAGTGGTACTTTACTAAATTAAACTTTTTGATCATTCGCGTAAAGTTAGATAACTGCGTATAAATATCTTTATCATATTATGTAATAAAAGGTGGAATTATAAAATATATAGTTTGTGGATTATTACAAAAACTCGTAAATAAATGTCAAGTTAATTATTTAATATAACGAGGCACGGTAAATAGGCTAATTAAAACAGAATTCAATTTCCCAACAGAGTTTTGTCACTTGATTCCTAATTGAAATTTCTAAAAGTAGAATAACATAGAGTCATTAATTTGAATATAATTAATCTTATTGATAAATAAAAATGGATCATTTATTTCCTTCTAATAAAATGAATGGGTAACTAATTTATTTCAAGGAAACTAGTAAAGTTAGCAATCATTATATGGTACATACATCGATAAAATTTCATGAAGAATGGTCCAGATAAATCTCTTAAGATTAGTAAAACTATTCGTTTTTGCAGTCACTGATGTGCAGCTGTCATCGAGAACAGAGGTTTATTAATTGAATAAACATGTATTAACTAATTGAACACATGTATATAAATAATAAATCATTTGTAAAGTTGCACATAGCTTCGACTGAAAGTGTCGAAGCTATTCTTCCCTTTCTGCTATTTTATCAACTACTGACAATCAAATAAAAAATGTTGACATCACAGTTACTCATTACTTAGTTATAATTTTTTCTACTTTTATTTCATTTGTAAAAAGTGGACAGAAAATTGTAGTCTTCCATCTTTTCTGTTTGCTCGGCGCATTTGAAAATAATGCTAATATAATTTTAATGACCTCTGCTTTATGAGAAAACCTCTCCTTGATGACGAAAATCAGGAATTATATATTTGTAGATAATTAATAACCATATTATAACCAATTAATGACTATTGGGTAGTTAGTATATGGTTATCAATTGGATTATTAGCTTGTTAATAAATGGTTATGATAGAAGTATACTTCAATGACATATCGTTTTTTTTTTCATTCTAACTAAATAATTTAATTTTAAAGTTAGTAATTCTCTATTCTTTTTTATTTTCATTATTTTCAAATGCGCCCAGAAAACAGAAAAAAATCTGTAATCTTATTTAAAATCATCTCTAACTAATGTCATAGTTTACTGTTAAATAACAAGTATATTTATGCTATTAAAGAAGTCAATGCAAGTATTTCCATTTAAATTGTAAATTATTATATTTATATTTCAATTATCTATTATACCACATATTTAATAAAAAATAACAGACGGGGAAGAATAGCTTTGATGATCTCAATCGAAGCTTAAACTTGTGCTGATTCACACCGCTCCGGTAACGCTCCGGTCACGCTCCGGTAACGCTCCGCTCACGCTCCGGTCCAATATTGTTTAATGCATTTCACGTTCAAATCATATCAATTCTAGACAGACTTTTCAAAAATTTCAATAGTAATTCGAAGATAACTGAAAATTTTAGTTATGTCATCTATAAGGTAGGGATACAATAAGTAGATATCCTTCACACTTCCTATCTTTTAGCATATAATGAAATCAAAATCTCTCCTTATTTTTTCTCATCCTGTTCATCAATCAAGTGCAATGATAATCACTGCAAAATCAGATGATACGGAAGGGACGGGAGCGGAACGTGACCGGACCGAATATGTGAATGCACAAGGATGAGACCGGACCGTGACTGGACCGAAACCGGAGCTATGGTGTGGATTAGCCTAGCCCAAAGTGCACCTTCACCAAGTAATTTATTGGAATTATGCGCGTGGAATTTCCAACGCTTCAAAAATACTTTTAGATAATATCAATTGATAAAAAGCTTCAGAAATGATGTACTGAACGTTTGCAAGCGAGGGATACCTATTAACAAGAAACTGGATAGAATTTACATTCTGATCAATTTAATTATTTTTTCACATAAAGTATGCTTCCATTGTATTTTGAGGATTGTGAAAATCTTTTAATTTATATTTATCAATAATAAATTTGTATAAATCACATATATAATGAATAATGATTAGGAAATAAATTCTAGTTGATAAATTTTATTTTGATGGGAGACTTTTATATTTTCACGGTTTCTATTCTGCGATTGAATTACAATTACGTACTGCATATCACAGTATATATAACTAATATAAAAATGGTAAATATGAAAACTCATTGAACAAAAGTTATTTTGTATTCACTATTATTTAATTTACGGCATCATTCAATAGCAATCACTAGAAAATGAGGAAAAGAATAGAATACTCATGATATTATTAAAATGTAAAAGTTATGATTCTTGAATTTTATAAATTTACTAGTACTATTATTTATATTTTACATATATTTCCCTACAAAGTTTTATGAGCATTCCTCAATTATCTCATGTTAAAATATTTATGGAGACAATTTTATCATTAATCAAATTATTAAAAAAAATTATTTTTAATGCTTCATTTAAAAAAAATGGACTTTTACAATTTCTAATAATATTGAACGCGTATATTTAAATAATGTTGTATGTTGGAACTGGTTATCTTCCAGTATCTTTAATTTTAAATTGATTTACCTCTTAAATGTGAATTAACACATACAGTCGAAGTTTTACGATTCATATAGTTCTCCAGTTTATTGCTATTTTCGTGGACCGGTCCCGGAGGTAGTGCAATACCGGGTCGATCCGCGGCAAAGCTGAAGCAAGCTTCTAACACTTCGCCATGATCCAAAAATCAGATTAATATCGTTGGAGCCGCGTGGGCTCCGTATCAGATATTAAGCTGATAAGAACAGATACTACACTTTGATCTTAGCCAAAAGGCCGAGAAGCGATAGTTGCCCAAAAACTATTGGAAACTGACTCTCAGTCACTGAAAGCTTTTTACAGATTGTGTAATAACAAAAACCTGTCACCTACATAATTAGTGATGAATTAAACTTGGAGTTATAAAATAATTCTTAAATAAGGTACGGTTATCATTAAAACTATTTTCGATTCAACTTAAATTAAACCCACCTTATTTTTAAAGTCATGCGTAAAAAAAATGGAATATATCGTTGTAGCTACCAGCAAATTTTCAACATTTAGAAGGGTAACTATGAAATTTTTTCAGGCCTCAATTTGGATTAATATATTAACTCAACTCTTAATATTATTCCTATTGTTTAGTTGAAATTTATTTATATTTTTCTCAAAATATACAATAACATTTAAAAATAATACTATAAAATCATATTAATGAATGATACTATAATTCAATAATAATAAAAAAGGTTGACACGAGGAGAAGTACCTAGTATACGTGACAATCTAATACCAACTGTATAACAGTTTTTAATTTCTTGTTCCAATAAGTTTTATTCTACCTACCTACTGAAATATCTTATATATCAATCAGAAATTAACTTATTTAGTAGAAGATGATTTGGTACAAAAGCCCATATAACTACTGGGCGATGTTTTTACGCAGGCTTTTTTTTAGATATTTTTCTTTAAATGACCGGATGAACTCGTTCTTAGAGCACATATGTTTTTTTTATTAGAGCACATGCTTGGTGTACGTACGCTTACAATAGTTAAGCAAAATTGTGAATGTTACTTTATAATATATTTTTTACTGTTAAATATGCTTTCTCTACCTATAGTTATACTACAAGAATAACATATTATTTTCGTGTTTACATGCTCCAATTAATCCAAGGCATAAAGAGTTAATAAAACAATGACTTGTTGGCTTATTATTACGATTTTATCAGATATCATAGCAAATTTAATTAGTAAATTTAAAAAAATTAGATTTAAAGTTTAAGTATACTTTTTAATTTTTTTCAACTGTTAATAAGCTGTGGTGTCCGAGTGGTTAAGGAGATGGACTAGAAATCCATTGGGCTCTGCCCGCACAGGTTCGAATCCTGTCTACAGCGTGGAACTTTTTCTACATATATTTCTTTCTCAAATCGTATTTCTTTTCAGCATTTTTATTCTATATTATTTCATTCGTATAAAAGCAGTTGATATTTCACAATGAACTGTTTTTTCGGGTTTATTCATTTTTAAAATTTATCAATATTTTTGTCCTGTTTTTAGGTTTTATATAAAATAATGAAATTTAACATAAAATTTAATTCTAGTTGAATAGAGTTTTGCAGGGTGGGGTCACCTTTTACAGGATGGTTTCACTTTTTCGATTATAATAAAAAAAATACCTATATATTTTTTCATAAGAAATGTGAAACCATCCGATAAACTAATGGCAGCCATTTTGAAATTTAATAGTTTACTTTGTTTTTGATATACTTTTAAATGATTCAATTGAATCATTTTTCTTACCTATATTGTTACAGGTATAAATAAACTCAATTTTTTCCAGGGATAAATATCTTTTGGTCACCCTGTACCGCAAAATGATAAGAAACGTTAACCGCTTGATTAAATAACTATAAAAAAATGCAGGGCAACTTAAATGTTGCTCATGAATAGGGTTGTGACAATAAGCTTTAAAATCATATATCTTAAGAATATCATAGACGAAACGAAATGAAATGGTATCGAATACCATTCATTATTATTCAATTCTCTCAGTCTATAATATTTTCCAGATTTATGATTTTAAAAGCATATTGTCACAACCCTATAGCCATGAACCAGCCTGATCTTTAGAAATGTATTATGAACTAACTTAACACCTACTTTACGAGTACTGAGAGTGTCAGGGTATATTTGATGTTACCCTACAGTTCATGCGGTTAAATTTCTAGGAAACTAGGTAGCAGAATATAAGCCTATAGTTTCTAGGTAGGTAGTATATTGTTACTCTCAGGCTATTTACTTGGGACACAACCTAGTTCTCACGGTGTGGGAAATGCATTTCACTCTCAAATTTCATATTATTTCATATAATTCAACCATAGAAAGTTAAATAAAATTTAAAATATAAGAGATTTCATTAGTATCAGCAATTGATTAGGTTTTCACGAAGTGAAATCTTATTGAGCCATTTTTTATAATATATAATCTCGGAACTTACCCTATTTAATATTTAATTTTCAGTATAGTTTGATAAAACATAATACTCTCTTTTAAACTAAATAAAAAATTAAAAGTTTTCTAGGTATAAAATTAGATGCTATTATTACATACGAGAATACGCAGTTAGGTATACGCTGCGTGTTTTTAGTATCTTGAAAATGTGCGACAATCTCGAGAATGTCACACATTTTCGAGATCCTAAAATAGCGCAGCGCATTCTCGATATTGTGCAAAATTGGCAAATTGCGCGGAACATTACATTTTTGAAATACGTAAATACAATTTGAATTTTGAGGATTAAGGAAGAATCTTATATCTGCAATGGGACATTTTAAAATTCAGAAATGGGATTTTTCTCTTCTGACGACCCCCACCAAATTTAATTTAAATTAATTTTTTCCTACGCATTTCTGTTCATAGAATCCGAAAATTATAACCATTTTTTGTAGAAACTAATAGTTTTTGAGATATGAGGGTTTGGAGTTATTTATTCCCTATGTATTGCTGAAGGATTGAGAACTTTGAAAAAACTCGTGTTTTCATTGACATTACTCAAACAATATATATTTTGTACATGGAACTGTAATGTAGTTTGTTGTATCCGTTAGTTTGCTGTAATGCACACTTCATGATTGAATAATGACCTGACAGGGGGGCTCAGGAGACGGCACGCACCTCTTAAAACATATATTGAATATATCCATTTCCCATGATATTTTCCATTTATTACTTCAATACTGATATATGTGTAAAGGGGGGCGTGCCGCCCCCCATAATCTCCTGCCAAGTCATTAACCAATCATGAAGTGTGCAGTACAACAAACTAGCGGATACAACAAACTACATTACCGCTATATGTGACCTAAATTGACTAAAAGGAGTGAAAACACGAATTTTTTCGAAGTTCTCAATCCTTCAGTAATTCATAGGGAATAAATAACTTTAAACCTTCATATCTCAAAAACTATTATAGTTTCTACAACAAAAAGTTCTGATTTTCGGATTCTATGGACAAAAAGTACATAAAAAAATTAAATTTGGTGGGGGTCGTCAAATAGGAAAGATCCCAGAAATGTTATTAGAAAGAACGGTAAATTCCTATAGTACTGCAACATATTGCAGTATTAACTACTATTTTATTAATAACTACCTACATGATAAGCAACACCAGTATTTGTTCTTCGTTTTCTATTTCCTTAGCCCCCAGGGGCTCTATCCTGAAGCTGTCTGTGGACTGTGGTGAATGGAAGAGCTAGACGGAGGGTGGCACGTCCCTTGGGCCCCGAACTGTTGTAATTTGGATTATGGATTATCTTTTTTCATTTATACCATGTTTATCATTTTTTAACGCTACTTGCAGTTTTAGAGGAAATTACGAGGTCTTTGATTTTTGTGTTAGGTAGGCTCGTAGGCTTCATTTACTATCACCTCTTCATTTTCCTCTTCCATCCGTGAGTGCAGCCACCGGTGCTTGTGTCCCGTTTCGACACATTCCTTGGTAAGTGACTGCATTCACGGAGTAGCTTTTCTGCATCCATGAGCATTGTCACCGACGGTGGTAAGTGACTTTGTTCATGGAGCCACTTTCCTCTCTGACTGCTTCTTCCAGTCCCTTGTATTCAATTTCCTTTTGACGTCAGCGATATGGCCTTTGGTTCCGAAGCAGACGTTAAACCCATACTAAATTAATTAATTAATTCTATTTCCTTTCAAAAGATGCTATCACAAATAATACAGCTGCGTTGTTTCGTTTTGAATATCTATATAATTTAAATCTGAACTAACTCAATATATTAGTATATTCAATGTGTAGTACAGATACAAAAATATAAATGAATTTTTATCAATAAAAACAAAATATCTGCTGATAATAATCATTCAATATTTTTGTATATTTTCTTCACATTCAATAAAATAAGAAAATCACATTATTATATTACTGCAAGTTGCACTAATTATTATAATAATCTACCGAAAGATCTTATTTTTGTTATATTAAAATTAGTTGATCACACAGGGAAAAATACATTGCAACACTAAAATAATAATAAATACTATCAGAAATAAAATGAATAGGTATATACTACTAAGCATTAATTGGAATGTTAATTCACTTTATTATATTTACTTTCCTTATAGGTACTACCTAGGGACAGTACTTATAAATTTTATATATATACCATAAAAATCTGTCTACATTCATTATACCTAATTAATACTTATAATGGCAGGATAATTTAATAAAAATTTATCTTCCATTAACTTTTATGATTTTATTTTAAATTCACAAACTGTCATTGATCAAATATCAGGGTAAATTCTGAGTTATCGAACAGTCAATTCACATTTTCTTGAATACATAGGCAAGTACTACCTAATTGAAATAAGTTTTAACTAGTTATGATCGAAAATGTGGAACTGCTCGATGATTCGGAAGTAGGCTCTTTAGTTTTATTTCCAGAAAAAATAATCCCAAATTGTTCATAAAATTAGATACCTGCATAAACATAGCCTTTATAGGTATGAGATTGTTTCAAAAACCTTAGTTTTATTAGGTAACTTTTTATTTGAAATGATCATTTTTCTACTTGGTGAATCTCCGTAAGAAGCTATCATTGAAAAAAAATTTATCATAGTTAGCTTCAAATCAATTGATAAATAAATTTTTTATCAATTTTCATCAATAATTATGTCCTTTTTTCACGTCACTTAGAATTAGATTAGATTAAAATAAATATAGGTCGGTTCCATATTTTCGGTCTAATAAAAAGATAACGATATACCTAGTACAATTGTCATCTAATTTTTAACATACGTGTTTCTCATGAGGCCAAAATGTGGACCAAACCGATAATTCGTAACCTGCCCTACCTATATTTTGTTTCACCATGCGAAAATGTGTAATAAGAAAAGGTAGACCACGTAACGGTTTCCATACATCCTATTGTTAAGATAGGAAAGGAGGGGGGGGGGGAGGTCGAAATTCCATCACATCAAAAGAAAAATAGTCGAATGTATTGATGAAACTTACTACCTATTTGAGTTTTGTTCAGAGTTATTCACGTTCTAGTTTATAAAATTCTCAAATCGAGAGATTCACATAAAAAGAAGCAAAATTATGAACTGCAAACAAAATTAATCATTAAGGTATGAGTTTAAGACAATGAATATTCTTCATTGTACCTCTATTGCTCAATGCCAATTGTTAACCACTTCCGTTCTTCTCTTATTCATTGAAAAAAAAAATGAACCGGGAAAAAAGATTCCACTAAAATATATTATTGGAATATCTAGCATATTTTTTTTTTAAATACTCATATATTTAAAAAGAAATAACTCAAAGCTGATTTAAAAAATAATAATTTCTTTATTCATATTATATTGCATATTCTGACACATATATGATTTAAAAGGCCGGATTAGAACAGTTGCCAGATAGTTAATTATGCAAGTGAATTAGTATTTAATCATGAATATGAAAGACATTGATTCCACAACCTGTAGAAAATATTTAAATAATGATCAATTTAAAACAGACATCAATAACTATGTGAGTCCTAATGATTAAATTATATATATGAAAGTTATATATAAGTTAAATATTTCTGGCTTTCCATTGCTCTCTGTTGGATGCCAAGTGCCACTTTTGTTTATCTTAAATATAATCCAAACTCACTTGATTTCTATAAAAAATAAAACATATATTCTGTGTAATTCATTTTGAAATGAAAGCAAATGATATTATCTACCATTTTATTAGCAGCTTTTATTTAGATTATTCTTTTTTTGACGCTACTCTAAATTTGGCGCGATTTTCATAGGAAGATGAGATTGGGCGGCAAAGAGGAGCTCATTGCAGGTGTGAAAGCTGTCGAGAGAGGTTACGCTGTTTATTGCTCCTGATACACTTACTTGATACCCTTTAAAATGGTGAATGCTCCCGAAATGAAAGAGACTGTAGCACAGGAGATCAAAGATGTCGTTGAGAAGAAGGACCCCGCCACAGTTCTGAAAACTACAGAGGATCCAGAAGCTCGGTAAGTCTTTATAATAAGTTTAAAGAACTGTTTGGGAAACCTGGATATCCGGACCGTAATTAACTATATATACCTATTCATCGGTGAAAATAACCTACTTTGGTTTCCCTGTGGAAAAGGCTACCTAGGTAACTATAGTTTATCGGTCACTGTCTTGTTAAAACTTCTATACTGTCTTCTTTCAATTCATTTGGAAATGTAACTTGCAATATTGCAGGCAACTAATACCTATTTAATGTCCATTAACTAGGTACATGGGATTAACATGGCATTATATTATGAAGATTTTTTGCAACTGGCATAGGTTATAGGTACTGTATAAAACAAAACCTTTAATTTTTATAGATGGAGATTTATTGAGAGGATCTTCATAATCTAGTAGTGAACTAGATGCAGAAATAGGCTCTTTCATGATATACCTACTCCTGTTAAAGTCTTGTGACAAAATACCACAGGCTACCCAACTATATTACCTATTCCTAATCATTTCTTATTTTTAATATCTGATAGGGTAATGTTAGTTAACTAAATTGCATAAATTTATATAGTACTATGGGCAGTTGGGCACTGGGCAGAGACTCGGAGGTAGAATTTTGTCAATATTCTTGATTATGATTGAATATTGAAAATCCAGTGACTAAAAAAGGAGTTGTGTAACTAGGTAACAAAGTTGTTTGTAATATGAAAATTTCTGCTGCTCAGCAGCCTCAGCTAATTAAACTGTAACCATTTTCTAATATTCTGTTGGTGCCAGCCACTGAGCACTCTTCATAATTACGGAACATTTTCTGTGTGTTTCTTGGATGTTGAACACTTGACCTGAGCCAGTCTGCAGAAACTAGTAATGTGTTAGTAGAGATTTCTTATTCTGTTTGTAGCAAAATTAATGTAAATATAGGAATTAATTTAAAATTGTTCAGAGATTATTCCAAATAGGTATCTCCCATATTCTGCAGTCTGGAACCTGAGTGTATGGCTCATAAACTCAATATTTGTCTCCCCAAAGATAACCAAAATGATAGTTTTCATAAATTCTCCAAAATAACCCGTCATCGGAAAATGGTAAACTGTTCGTAGAGATCTCTTCTGCTTGTAGCAAAATGGATGTAAATAAATATGAGAATTAATTTAAAATTATTTGGAGAATCTCGCATATTCTGCAGACTGGAGAAAATAACTTTAAAGCATATGAGAAAAATCGATATTCCTCTTCATTGACAATTGAAGGGATCAAAATAGCTGTCATGAACTTGCCATTAAAGTGGCTAGTTTGTACAAGCTTTATTACCTGCCACTTGACCAGTTTCTAATCAGGTTTTATTGTTATTCAGAACAGAGAAATGATAAATTGAAACAAATTTAGGAATTTATTATGTGATCTCTATAGAACACCAGTTTTATGTTATTTTATTGGCTGTTAACTGTCTTAATTAATCCTGTTTTAAACCCAGACTGCTAAATTATGTGTTCTGAAATCCTCTGTTTCCCTTTCTGAAATTAATAGTAAATTGGTAATATAGGTATTCTGCACAATAATCATTAATATCCTCTCATATGATATTTAAATTCATTTGGTTGGTTGACTGATATATTTTATTGCTGATTACTATATATCCCAGAAGGTGCATTAATCCCTAATTTTCCAAAAATCTGAAAGAAGGCTGTCAATTTTGCTAGTGCAGTAGTTCTATAATATTTTTCCAATTTCCTCTTAAGTTAATGGTAATATAGTACTTATAACCAAAGAACTAAATTCATCCGACATTTCGGCCTTATTAATTTATCAAATACAGTCTTGGTATGAAACAATACTAGCTAGTTAAGGAAAGCCCTTTCAAGCTGGTTCATTGCTTAGCTTGCTTTAAAATGTCTGCGGATAATCATACGAGCCCTAATTTTGAACTCTCTTTTACAGTGAAAAGCTACTTTCTGAAGCCCAGGAGAAATTCACAAAAGGAAAGAGACTTTTGCTTCAGGATTCTATCAAACAGGCTACTGAAGAACTGGGTGTGAGTTTTACATTATTTATAACTTATCTTTGAAGTTAATAGTTTCACAGTAGAATCTGATGTGCTCTATAACCAAGGAAGTCCTTGCGTGGTGAAGTATCAAAGAAAATTGCATTTTTTTCATTTTCAAATCTTTCAAAATTGTTTTTTTTGAGTGATTACAAATTATCTACACTCTTTTAATTTACATTGTGGATTATCTTTAATTTCTAGTTTTAGAGGAATTAGGGCTGGACTTGTGCTCTTAAACTAAGAGGTCTTAGATTTTGTGTTGGGTAGACTCGATTTACTATCACCTCTTCATTTTCCTCTTCCACATCTGTGAGTACAGTCTGTTTTTTGTGGCACTATGACTATATCTTTCTTTGACTATTAAAGGTGATAGCTAGCCATTAGGTCACTGTGTTTAGAGAGTAGCTTTTCTGCATACATGAAGTTCAAAGACTAGTGGTAGATGACTTTGTCCATGGATTCACCTTCCTTCTTGACTTCTTCTTACAGTCCCTTGTATTTAATTTCCTTTTGACGTCAGAAATATATCCTTTGGTTCAGAAGCAGACCTTAAACTACCACTACTACATCATTAACTTAATTCTTTTTTTTATTAAAAGTGTCACTGTGTTTTTTTTTATGAAGTTTAATCACTTTTCTCATTTTCAGGGCGCATGCACCCTAGCAGCCAAAGTTCACGGTGACATGGGTACAGACATGTGCTCTTTCTACTTCCAGTACGGCACAGCTCTGTTAGACCTTGCTAGAATAGAAGACAATGTCCTCGGCAATGCTCTTACTGGGGGTGAGTGAAAATACATTCATTTTCAATGAGTTAATTAGTCATTTTAACCTTAAATATTATAATAAATCACTAAATGCTATATAATTAATAATCTCTGTAGTATTTATCGATTGATGATAGGGGTATGAATTTCTTGGCTGAAATTTAGCTTAAAAATAGGTTCCAATTATTAACTGCATTTATTTAAGCTCCAGTTCTCTAATATCTCTTTGCATCATACTAGTTTATTTAAGGTACGCGAAAAGATATTTATTTTCCTAGAATCATCTATTTGAGATACGAAGATTATATCTTCAATATCTTTAATGGTTATAGTTAAAGCTTTTACAAAAATACGATTGTCAGAAAAAATCCATTTAATAACATACAGTTTTATTCAGTTAATCAATATTATCTTTTTTTCAGTCCCTGAGGGGGATGATGTTGATAATTCCCAAGTAGAAGATCCTGACAAAATGACAGGTAAGCAAATGTCGAATTAGTTGCTCTATTCAACTCCTGAACACTTGCACTTGTCAAAGGTTTGAAAGACAGTGACTTAGTACCTAGTTATTTATAGGCTCTATGAAACTTGCACTAGAACATTAGGGTAAGTTCTGAGATGTCGAATGGTTCCACATTTACGATCGCACAAGTAAAATTTATAATTTCGTTATTTTAATTCGTATTAAAGATACCTCTCGTATCACAGATTCGAATTAAAATTATGTTCTTTTCTGATGATCGAAAATTTTTTAGCTGTTCCATATTCCATAATTAAACTGAATTAATTGATTTAATATGATACTGCTTTGTTACCTTCGCAAATTTGCTTAGGGTTATGTTTTGGTGGGCATTTTATTTATTTTCTGTGTGGTTGTTTCTTGAAGAGGAAGAACGTGAGACAGTTGCCAAGCAAGTTGACGAGGCACTGGAAGAGAACTTCAAATCTGTCGAGACATCCAAAGAGAAAAAGGAAGAGGCTTCTTCTAGCAAAGAGGAATCTATGGAAACAGAGAGTAAAGAAACTAAAGGAGAGAAGGAAACTGAAGGTAAAGAGGAATCTACGGAAACAGAAACCAAAGTAGAGGAAAATAAAGGTAAAGAAGAGGCTAAAGATGAGAAGGAGACTGAAGGTAAAGATAAAGCCGAGGTAGAAACTAATGGTAAAGAAGAGACTAAAGAGGAAGAGAAGGAAACTAAAGGTAAAGAAAAGGCTGACGCTAAAGAAGAGAAGGAAACCGATAGTAAAGACAAAGCTACAGTAGAGACTAATGGTAAAGAGGAAACTAAAATGGAAACAGAAGAGACTAAGGAAGATTCTGAAGTTGCTAGTAAAGATACTAAAGAGAAGAGTGAAGGTGTGTGTGTCGTAGTAAAGAGAAGTAAAGCTTCTCTTTAGTAGTCAGTTGGTGTAGATTGCATTTCTTTTATTCAATTGTAACTATTAGATTGAATTAACTTTTTGTTTTTCATTTCCATTTCGTCGTATCATTTTGTGACTATATTCACGGAGTAGCTTTTCTGTATCAGTGAGCATTGTTTCAAAACCATTTTCCTTCCTGACTACTTCTTCCAGTCCCTTGTATTTAATTTCCTTGTAATGCCAGCGATATGGTTTTTCTTCTGAAGAATTCAAACTTGGTACTAATTTGTGTAGATTGTCTTATGTTTTTCTATTTCAGTCTCTACCAGATGGGTATCTTGAGTGCTATCTTAGGTCTAACTTCGTACATAATATTATTGTAGATTTATTCAGTTACCATTAAGTGGTCTCTTCTGTGGTTGTAAATTGAAAGTAATGTATGTAAGTAATATAGCTACTGCACGAGTATTTAGTAAGTACAAAGTAGTACAGTATACCTAGTCTGCATGAAGTACCTTGGAAGTAGCGTTAGAACAGGTGGGAGTATTTTTAAGATGGTCTTATTGATGAATAAAACAAACCTTACCACAGTTGTATGTATATTCAATCTACTATCTCAATCACAGAAAAAGAAACCGAAGAAGATGCCGAGGAGGAAGATGAAGAAGTAGAAGAGGAGGGTGAAGGTGACACAGCAGAGGAAGGTGAAACTGTTGAAGAGGATTCACAGGGTTAGTGATTCAGTTACTAGGGTAACCTTTTTATACCCTATTTTAATCAATTGCATGATTATATAATATTCCATATTTTAATTGGTATTTAATTCGCATGTAAGTACCATAGATACCAAAAAAAATTAAGTTAAATTATAGTCTTGTGATTGAGAACGTGAAAATGTTTGGAAGCTCGGAAATTACTTAAATTTTCAAAAAATATTTCAATTAGTTGTTTCAGATTTATTTAAAATATGAAGATACATTTCAGTTCACTAAATTTACATTTCCTCAAAGAAACTAAATTGATTGTAATGCTAGTAGGTATTTTGAATTTAGTCGGGGTGCACGACGACACATTTATGATTTGAAAGTAATAAAAAATTAGAAAAGTGTGATATGTGAAATTGGAGCATAATGCAGTGACTTTTTCATTTTAATTCTATTTACAGAAGAAGAGGTTGCCAATTTGCAGCTTGCCTGGGAAATCCTAGATTTGTGTAGAACAATTTACCTTAAGCAAGAGGACAGAACTAGGGAAGATAACATCAAACTCTCACAAGTGTACCTCAAGTTAGGTGAAGTGTCTATGGAGAATGATAACTACACTGACAGTGTAGAGAATCTAAAGGAATGTCTCAAACTACAGGTGAGTTGGAACAACTAGACTGTAGCTACCTCCAATATCACACAGTAATTTTACTAAGCAATCTCTTAAGATTTTCATATCTGATTAAATTTTTAGAACGTGTCTAAATAATGTATGTCTATTAATTAATGTTATAAGTAGGGAAAAATTTGTACTAGACTTCAATTTTTAACTTTACTGGTTCTCACAGCAAGAGCTGCTGTCAGCTGATGACAGATGTCTGGCAGAGACCTACTACCAGCTTGGTCTGGCTCACTCCTTTGCTGATGATTTCGATGATGCTTTGGATAACATGGCTAAGGCTGTCACTGTCATTGAGAAGAGACTAGCAAACAACAAGGAGAAACTTGAGAAGGAGAAAATCACAGTCACTGATGATAGTAAGTCCTATTGCTCTATAACTACATTAGTGTGAGTATTATTTTATTGCAGCCAAACGGCTTTAATAAACATGTAGAAATTTATATTTTAAAAGAACCTACTCAACATGATTCTAAATACTAAACAAAAAATGAAAATATTACAGAATGCAGTGGTAGAGATTATTATTCTATATATTTACTAAATATGGGTGTCTCGTGCTAATTTCTTTTTCTAGTGGATATGACTTCTTTGAGTGAAGAACAGAAGAGTCTAGTGAAGGACTTCAAGGAGCTGGAAGTTCTTCTGCCTCAACTCAAGGAGAAGACGGCTGATATCAAAGAAACTAAGGCCAGCTTCACCGAGAAAATAAAGTCCATGAAGGTGAGGGTGGTGCTCTAATTACTAAAGTCATTTCTAAATGCAAAACATAGTAACTGGTTAACCCCTACACGTTGTATCAAAATTCTACGAATTTCTAATGAATGAAATAAAATGTTCCTGGTAATTCCTTCCTAATTTACACTCTTCAAACCTAGTGTAGCTACATATAACTTCTAAAAATCAAAAGCTAACTACTGGGTAATTTCAATATTAGAAAATATTTAAGCTTCAACTTTAATTTAGGATATAAAAGTATAGGGAATATCCTGAATAAAAATAGATTGTGGTGGGTTGAATTAATTAGAAGATATGATCTGTTTGCTCTGTGATATCTTGAATTCTTTCTAATATTTTCCCCTCTTCCTCAGGCTCAACTGATGGCAGAAATTGTAGGCGCTTCCTCCAGCTCCTCCACCGGTTTTGGTGAATCCTCCACATCCTCCTCCTCTGCAAAGCCTATCGCCACCTCCATGATCAGGAAAAAGGTAGGAACTTGGGGTGCTTTTTTGGGAGGATTTTTTTTCAATGGTCTCCAGCTAACTTCTGTATAATGATTAATAATTTTGGGAGGAGCTGCAACTTCAGTAGCTTTCAAAATTTCTCGTAAGGATTTTAGGTCCTTTTGCCGAAAGCACGAAGACATCGCCGAAACTATGACATTTTTTAAGCAAAATTAGGTATATTTATTATATACTAAAAAAACAGATCTATTAATTTTGTCATTGCTGTTGTCATCCAACAGCTAACATTAACTTAGATGCGCTATATCATTACATTTATAGCTTTACTGGGTGCTGAAGTTCTCGGTGAAAAAGTAAATTACGAATCATCTGTCAGTTTAACATGAAATAATTATTATATATTTTCTTATTACCGAAGATGTGCAACTGACCGATAATTCATAACTTACCCCTGTGTGGGCCCCAAGGAGCTCTATCCTGAAGCTGTCTGTGGAAGAGAAGGGGGTGGCGTCCCTTGCCGAACTGTTGTAATTTGGATTATGGATTGTCTTTTTTCATTTTCACCATGTTTATCATTTTTTTAACGCTACTTGCAGTTTTAGAGGATAGCGCTAGGGTTATGCTCTTCAACTACGAGGTCTTAGATTTTGTGTTAGGTAGTCTCGTAGGCTTCATTTACTGTCACCTCTTCATTTTCCTCTTCCATCTGTGAGTGCAGCCACCGGTGCTTGTGTCCCGTTTCGTCACATTCCTTGGTAAGTGACTGCATTCACGGAGTAGCTTTTCTGCATCCATGAGCATTGTCACTGACGGTGGTAAGTGACTTTGTTCATGGAGCCACTTTCCTATCTGACTGCTTCTTCTAGTCCCTTGTACTTAATTTCCTTTTGACGTCAGCGATATGGCCTTTGGTTCCAAAGCAGACGTTAAACCCCTACTAAAATTAAAATTACCCCTGTGTGGTTTGGCGACAGGACCAGCCACTCTCCTAAAATCTTTCTTTAGTAGAGTAATGCACTGTGTTCTTTAGCGCAAACCTGAGGAAGAAGTGGAAGAGGCGAGTGAGAGCAAGAAGGCAAAGACTGAGAGTAATGGAACTGAAAAGAAAGAGGAGATGGAAGTAGAGGTATTTATTACATCAATCATATTAAAATAAAACCTTTACCGTTCTTTTATTCTAAGTTGTAGCTCCTCCAAGATAAGTTTTTATGTTTTGTTTGGGGAGTCAATTTCCACATTTTCAATCCATGTTTTACTATACCAGTTATTTTAATTGGTATCCAATACCATCCATGATACGATAATTTGAAATGAGTGATGAGAATTATGCTTTTCTTGCATTATCAGTAATGTGTAACCGTACGATAACTCGAAACTACCCTAACTATAGTCTAATGTGTTACTTAAAGGTGAAGTTCGTAATATCTATGATTTACCTTAAATTTCCTCGACTGCGGGTCTTATATTAATGGCTTGATATTTTGCATCTTTCATCACTAAATATCCCAATCTTTTTTTCCAGAAGGCCACCTCCTGAGTGCCCCACAACTCCAAAGGTGGTCAGTAGAGGTGACCACCTTCATTGTGATAGAGAACCTCTCTGCATCAGAGAACAAGTTTTACATTTAAAAACAAAATAAATTTTTATATTGTCTTTAAACTCTTTCATTTCTTCCCATTCTAAGTTCGGAGTTATTGAACAGTTTATAGTTTCGATCATACAATAACTTGTTTAATAATTCAACATTTTATTTGAATTAAATATTTCAATTGGTATCCAGGTAACGAACATGTACATTGGATACCAATTGAAATAACAGTTACAATGTTACCAGTTTATAAAATCTATTCGATCGATAATGTAAAACTATTTAGCAACTTAACGTAACCTAGGTTTGTACAGCAAAATTTCAGTAGATCTAGATTTAAATTGATAAATGGTGAATTTTAGGATACTGTTAATTTAAAGTTTAAAATGAAGAAAGTTTAGGTAGTACAGTTACTGCACTCACTAATAGGGAAGAGTGGTGTGATTACTTGAATAAACCAAATAGTGATTATGTCTCAAAGGACATTCAGACTGAGGAGTCAGGGCTACGTAATTGGTACATAAAATTCACGACTCTGACTATTTTGAATTTTAGACTTGAAACGAGCAGTTTTATAAAATAAATATTTATATTTTATAGCTATGAACAGTTTTAGCTCTCAAGTTATTTAACATGAACTAAAAATGAAATGGATTTAAATTCGTGCCTTATATATGTGGCTTGTAGTCTGCGTCAGTTCAAAATTTTGACCCCTGACTCCATCAAAAAGGCTCTGACCCCTCCTGATGAATCTGAAGGCAGAAGTTTTTGAGCAACAAACTCTATCTCTTTAATATATTAAATTTTAGAGTTGTAGTACTCGAATAATATGAAAGGTGATTTGCTCGTAGGTATATAATTTACATATTTAAGTAATATTGAACACAACTTTAAATTAATCATTTATGCGCTACTCATAGTTGGGGATCTTTAAAGGGAACCACTGGTCTAACAAGATGGTTTATGTATTTCGAGTCATGACTAAAGTAATGAACGGAATGTGATATTTGAATGTAGGATAGTTTAGAAGACTGAATTTGGCTAAAAGAGACATTTGCTCCTTTTGTTTCTTGTGAAGTAGAACGGGTGTTTTCCCAGTACAAAACTACATTAGCAGATAATAGGAGATTCACTTTTGAAAACCTGAAATGCCATTTAATAATAGAGGGCCATTCCACTGTTTGAAATTGACTTACTATTAAAAAAGTCTAAATTTAAAACAGCTTTATTTTATTTTCTAACGTTAAACATTTTGCAGTAAAAATAAAAACTTGAGATTACACCTTCGTTTTATTGCAAGTTCCATTCAAACCACCAAAGTACAATTACAATCAAAAACATAACTATATACAGATTAATTTTATTTTTAATTCCTTAATTATTAACTTTGAGCATGTAATATGCACACTATATTGAATAATTTCTGGTATATAAAATGCATATTTCCAATATGCATTTTGGTTCTGCATATATGCACATTGACTTTTTGCATATTATATGCAGAAATAGGCATATAATATGCTGCATATCGCGTTAAAAATTAAGCATATTTTATGCTGCATATTGTCACATCCCTATAATAATTACTAACATTACTAAGCATGCTAATTTAAAGTCTACTTCAACCAATAAAGGTCATATCGCTGACGTCAAAAGGAAATTAAATACAAGGAACTGGAAAAAGCAGTCAGAGAGAAAAGTGACTTCATGAGCATTGAGTAAATTTAGTCGCCTACCACTAACCGGTGACAATACTCATGGCATTAATTGTAGATTAATTTCACTACAGCCTGATAAGACAAAGAATATTTCTGCATAATTCAAATCAATCGAAAACCTGCTAGACATATCAGAAATATCTACCGTGCCGTTACCTAATTCCCATTACAAACATCAAGTTATTTTGAAATTTGTCCAGGAATTTTTAAAAATGTTGGTAACTGTGCTGAATATGATGGGGAATGTGGAAAAAGTGAGGGGAATGGGGAACCCAAAGTTGAACCACTTGCCAAACTATAAGAGTTAATGAATCACCATATTAGTGGTCTAGAATAAAGCCAATTGCAATCAATAAATTGCTTTGATTAAAGGTCCCTTCCAAGCAAATATTTTTATTGCCTTATTCAACTAAACTAATTTTTCTTATAATTTTGCTGCAAACCGCATTTTAATTTTATAGGCTTTATAAGATTTTTATATTCAAAACTCTACAAAACCTATTTTACCTCCGACTTACTAATTTAAGAAATTTTCCGCCTGAAGAAAAAGAATGTAAACCATTTGTTTTGATTGTCAACTAAGTATTAGGTTTAATAAATCCATTTGATATTCGAGAAAAGGTATAAAATTGAATGAATTTATAATATAAACGCTTATATACTTTAGGAAACAATTAATATCTAAAATAAAGGTCGAAAACGCATGGTTTGTTTATAAAATTCAAATTTGTAATCAAAACAAAGAGTGTACAATCTTCTTCTTGAGCATCAGATTAGTGATTCGCTCAACTGTTGCTCACAGAGTATTCAAAAACTTTAAAAACAAATAATAATATATTTACTGAACAGAATTGTATGCGGTTTGCGGAATAATGATCGTAGACCTTAGTTATATAATATTTTGTAATAAACTCATTTTGTTCCCGGAGCCTGAAGAGGACCTTTTAACCTTTTTAAAACAAAATTTTGATTTTGAAAAATCCATACTAATTTTCCAGTACTCTAGGCATTATAGCAGAATGACGTAGTCTCTGTTAAAATACCTCTGCAAAATTTTCTTTCATATAGAAAACGAGGTAGAAGAATTCAACGGTAACTGCTCTATATAGAAACTATTTTTTATTGAAACCAGGTAGTTGAACAGGTTATCGAGAAACACTGAATAACAAAGGCAATATATAATAATTATTAATAATAATAATATATGAAATAAATAATTAGTATTGTTATTGAATATAGAACATATCCTAAATAGTAGGTACAATAATATAATAACTACTGATATGGAGAAAATATATTATTATTGAAGAGATAAGAAATATAGATAAGGAAATACCCCTTGTATCCGATACAAGAATATATTATTAATAATTGTGTAAATTATTATTGCTAGAAGAAATAGATAGGTTTCATTTTAAGATACCTGAGCATTTCAAGTTTTATTTCATAATATATTTAGCAATAAACTTATCAAGAAGAGAAACGTCATTTTTTATCGTTTTAGAGTACTAGCATATATGGGTCCTCAAAAAAGTAGCAGATTTAAAATGGCTTTAATTTGTAAACTATTGTAGCTAGAAGACTGAAACAAGGTATAATTTAGAAGAGGAGAATCTCAAATTTACTTTAATATCATTCATACTAAAGAGGGTACAGAGGCACATCTGCAGAGCTTTAATTTCATTAGCGGTTTATTATCTAAAGAATGGCACAATTAACAGTGGAGCGAGAAAAGTAATCCTTTGGAGATGTTTAGAAATGGATCCGTGATGACTACATTTTATCTATGTTATGTAAGATATGGAACTCTTTTATGTAAAATAAAAGTTAAAGGAAATTATACGATACGTGATCTGTGCACAGTACAGTTCACAATTTAAAAAAAAAATCAGGTCATGTAAAAACATCATTAACAGGGTTGGAAAAATTTAATTATCGATGATAAAAAGAAATCAGTGAGAAATGTATCTACTCAGACATAAATAAAGAAAACAGTTGTTCATTTCATCTTAACATGTCATGTAACACATTTATTTGATATCGTTTTAAATGAAACACCATCAATAACCCATGCTAACACTCTATATACAGCATGTGATAAAAAAGGTTTTTCGTCTTGATAAATTTATTGAGTTTGGTGGTAGTTACGTAATAGTAAATTTATTATGAAGTAAAACTTGTAATTCTTATCTTTAAAATGAAACCTATTTCAATCTTCTAGCAAATCGGCTACTTTTTTTCAGTTAGGTATAGGTATACTGGTACTGTATGTGTAAGATATAAATTAACCGTGCCCGATTTTAT